>CAJNSZ010000171.1:168853-196480 GCA_905329745.1 Rotaria sp. Silwood2 | reverse complement strand
CTATCAACATTTAATTTTCTATCAATTCGTTCGAATCAAGATGATGCATGTATTCTATTAAATCGTTGCTTAGAACAAATGGCTTTTTTGACTATTAATCATCAACAAGCAGAAAATTCTTAGATTAAACCTATTCTTCACACTTTGAATGATGAATTAAGAGCTGAACAAGCATATCAAAATCAAGTTTTCTATTTTATTCATGAAAAATTAGTAGAATATAAAGCCTATGTTAATCAATTAAATTTACAATCACAAATTCAAACAAATCTACAAGATTTTATAAATCAAATGCCCATTACCATTCAATTTCTACATTTTAAAACCGAATTACATAATCCTATTCATTCAGAATTACCATTAAAAATCTTACGACATGTACTTGATTCAATGGATTTTCTCAAGATTACCAAATGGATTTATAATCTTAGTCAATTTTATCTTCTTCTACATAAGACTTATACTCAATTAATTGAACAAGATGAATTTCATAAAATAACATTAGAAGAATTATATAATCGAGGTCAAAAACATTATAATGAACCACATCAATTTCAATATTATCATAGAAATAATAATTATTCATTGATTATTGATAAAGGAATCGAAGCTGTCAATGCCTATCATAATTTTACCGATGGTCTCATTCGACCAGGTGCTTGTGATCAAACTCAACATTTCACTAAAATTACACGTCAAACACCCATACATTATTTAGTTACAACAGCAAATTACGATGAAGGAGATATTGTTATGCGCATACTCAGGTAATTCTTTTCAGAATAATTAAATATTTATAAGAACTATTGTAATTTTCTGAAACATGATGTATGAAAAGTATTGAAATTGTAATAGAGTAAAAATTCGGACATACTCCCTCACAGAGGATGATAGACGCTAAGAGCTTGTCATTTTAACTTAATTTTCATTAACTAAAGATTTTGTAAATCAAATACAACCAAAGATTTTATTTTATTAATTTTAGTGTTCTAATTGACTATCACAATAATCTATTGAATTTACTCGAACAAGAAATGAATAGTAATGATAATCATATATTTGGAGCTTTGAAAAATTTAGTTAATAATTTAACTTCAAAAGAAGTATCAATTCTGCAAATCGTACATGATAATACTGGTATGATTACATTGACTGATAATGATTGTTTATCGATTGAACAATTATCTTGTGCAACTTTAATCAATGAAAATGATAAATATTTTCAACAAGAAGATACTAAATTTAATTTTGATTTTATTTATTTTCAATCGTATATTATTCGAACATATCTTCTATTTTGTCGTATTAATTATCGACATATTAGTCAAAATTATCAATGTCATAGAAGACGAACACAAACAATAACAGATGGAGAAATATTAGATCTTGATGAAAAATATTCAATTGAATTATCTCATCAACAATTAGAAAACGATTGGAATCATTTGAAAGATATGTACTTAGACAAACTCTATCATGGTCATAATTTTCTTCGACAAATAACTATTATTTTAAAAAATTATCAAGATGATTTATCTCAAATAAATCTTTATGCATTTGTTCAATCATTAGATAATGATAATAATTTATTTGAACAAATTCAACAATATGAAATAAAAGATTTTCAATTATGTTATATTGATCATATTCGACAATTATATTCAAATTCAATAAGTGGTTTTCAACATTTATTTACTGATGTATCTCAATTACTTCGAATTCCAATTGAACTTCAACTTGATGATGAACTTAATCAAATGTTAACAGCAGCAATTATTAGTATTGATTATAATGATAATATTGATAAAATAAAATTTACAATACAAACAATAACTGATTTATTAAATGATTTAAGATCAATTGAACATTTTCTATTACGACAATCAACTTATTCATTAAAAGAAACATATGATATTCTAAATATTGAAAATTCTATTCTTGCTTTTATACCAAATGAAATAAAATGTGAAAATTATGTTGCTGTAAGTATTCATTTAATTCGTATGAGAACAATACTTCAAGAACGAATTGTTAATATTGAAGAAAAACAAACTAAACAATGGAATGAAAATTTTAATATTAAATCTTTCGATGAACAAGAAAAACAAGTAAATCGTTTTCTTGATTTCCTTAATGAACCATCAGTATCGAATGAAACATTACCAAATATAACTGATTCAGATGATAATGATATTTGGCCAGAAGTTCTTCATGATACGATTAATTATTCAAATATAGATAATTTACTTGATCGTGATGATTTCTCTCGACAACCACAACATTCAATAATCGAAGAACAATTAGAATATTCATCTCTATTTGAATTACATATTAAATTTGTTCCATTAACATTATCAACTTTATTTGAGCAAATTCATAAACAATGTCAAGAAGTACAAATACAAGTCGTACCTGTGACTAAAGCACAAAGATTTGCCATCACTTATCCAGATGGAAAAGTACATATTTACTTGTGGAAAAGGGAAAATTTATTTGAAAAATTACGTTATCTCTTTGATAAAGAAAAATACGATATTAATACATTTGTTGTTGTTGATAAGAACGAAATTTTTGTCGATTTTACAAATCCAAATATTCAATTACAACATGAAATATCTCTTGAATATTTTATTATTGAAAAGACATTATTATTTTCAATTCAATTCAATTATCAAAAAAATCTATTTGAATATTTTTCCACATCGAAAAGTCATATTTCTATAATTATTAATCGTTTTATCGTTGATAATAATATTAAACTCTCATTAAACAATATTTATCTCTGTTTCTTCGATCAACATGGAAAAATCATCGACGATGGAACCATTGCTGATCTAACCAATCAAATAGATCATCTTGACAATAAAACAATTTCGATTACAGTTACACAAGAAGATAATCAAACGAGTATGCTATGCGAAGTCACTTTACGACCTAAACAAAGTAAGCTTATAATTAGATATTTGTTCAGGATTTTTCGCGATAACTCAATTAAGTACTAACATAGTAGGGTCGGATTATAATCGCATGTACCAGTAGAATATTTCCTAGTGGTTAAAATGTTTGACACATATTTACAAGATGTTCTGTTCGGATCTCGGCGTCATCAGACATAGAATGAAGTTATTAACGGCTTTTTGTCTAGAATCATCCGTCTGGTAGCAAATTGATCATATAGTTGACATACGCATAAAGACCCTTATAGAGAGTGTATGATCAGTCAGTATTTAAGGAGAGCTTAAGTGATTAAACAGAAGAACTCCGAGTCAAGCCGGCCTTTTTGTCCATGACTACAGCTAGTAATAATTTAAGGAAAAATATTGGTCTATTGAAACTGTCTTTGGGCGGCATTTTATACCGCAAGATATTTGAAAAAGCAGGGTGGTTGAAGTATATCTTTTAAATTCTATTCTTTAACTTGCTCTTATTCATATGTATAGATACAGAACACACAAGTTTATTTCATCCGACAACAAAATGGCAACAAATTGAACAATGGTTGAAAAATTTTACTCAATTGATTGATTCTCCTGTCAATGAATTTACTTTTCTTGATAAAGAACAAAAAACAATTATCGATGAAAATCAATCAATATGTTCAACAATAGAACAAACAAAATCGGCAGTTATCGATGGAATTAGTCGAGATATTACAACTAATGTAACTTTCTCCTATGAAAATAATAGTGTATTGATACAAACATTAAAATCAATGATAATCTGTCATGTATTAAATAATGAACGTCTTCTAAGACAATTACATCTTATTGATATATCTCCAAATGATTGTGTTCTTGTTTTGGGAGAAATTAATGAACGAATTCTATCTCAAGATGATATTCGACAACCTATTGGAAATTATTTAAATACCAATAATGAGCCAATTCATTTTCGTATATCAATTGCAATTCAAATATTGAAATATGATGATCAACAACCATTACAAATACTCTTATCAAATAGAAATACAACTATACAACATATATTTCAATTAACACAAGCTTCAATTCATATTTACAAATATTTAGCTTCGAATTATTCAAAAAAAATTCTTGATTATAATGAAAAACTTTCAAATTTGATTGATACGAAATTTATTCTCGTTAAAGAATGTGAAACATGTCTTGTGTCAATTAAAAAACCTAAAACTAATCAATTGATTGATATTGATGATGAAAAAAACGAGATTTATCAACGATTTACTATTTTTGCTACGATTGGTGATATTTACAGAGAAAATCAAATTGATATTGATCATCAAAATCTTTTATATTCAGAAGATTTCGTTCCATCAATAGAAACTCAGTTAATTTGTTTTTCATCTATATCACCTATTCGATTTACTTTAATTAATGGTAATTTACCGATTACAGTGATCATTGTAAATATGGAAGATCAACAATCGATCAAATTTTATTGTTCATTGACAATTACAGTCAAACGTTTATCTTTCATTGCTTGTCAATTGTTCAATTTAAATAAAAATTATTATCGATTGATGCACGTTGATTGTTTACTTGATGATGATGAAGTTTCTCTAGATGATATTGATTCAACGATGAGTCAAATTCAATTTCAATTAATTTCAACAGCATCAAAAAAGAGTTCTGTCAGATATGATGATCAAACAGTTGTCTTGCCTTGTTCTAATGAAACTTCGGCAGCAACAATTATCAAAGAAACATTAAAAAAATTACATATACCACAAGAAAATTGTCATATCTATGAATTGATGGCTTTAGCTGATGATCGAACACCAATTGAGTCGGATATGTCTATTGACGATGTTTATGAATTATTTCCTTCGCGTCCAACAACAATACCATTTGAATTGATAAAGAACAAAGAATAGAAAACAACACTATAGTTTCTCTTAGTAACTATGTTTACTTTGTTGTTTTTTTAACCGCGATAATAAAACTTGTCTTATATCCATTGACTGCCGTCATTAAAATAAAAATCCGTCTTATTGATGATCTTGTTTTTTTATGAAACATAAATTAAGACATATAGGACACTATTGTAACGAATACTAAAGATACCGAGGTTTATAATGGTCTCTAGCTAAGGTCTGCCATAGTCAGCGGGACTGTAAAGTTCTATTCTATATATACTTCTAACACTCCTTGTAGATCGTGTTTTCACAAACGAGATAGATCAGGAAAAACTAAATCGGCTTTGCTATTACAATAATCGAATTTTCATTGTCTGTTCTTTTTTATTCATTCTTTGAATTTCATATTTAATCTGTGGCTTCTTTTTTATTAAAATAGTCCTTATACAAGTAAAACTTATCTTTTCTGTCGATCAAATCTACATTTTTATTGATACTTATATACAATGATAACATTCATTTTGAAAAAAATACAAACGATGTTTTTCATCTTTAGATTAATTGAAATCGAAAATATCCATTATTACCTCTATGGTACACATATTTTGAATGCTTTTTCACCATTGAATCATAATTGGAGATCAAATAAATTCTTCTTTTCAATTTATGCGTAGTTTCAGTAGAACCATGAACTTTTTTTTATAAATCTAGAGGAGTCAAATAACGCAGAAATCGTCGGAAGTAAAAATCTATTTCATATGAAAAGTATCAAGATACTTTTCATGATAAATTTTTCATTTTTGGTCGGAATCGGGACTAGGACCAATACTTTTTCATTGTGAATGATACTTTGTATGGTCGTGTAAAACTTGGTAATTGTTCAATTATTTTTCCTTTCTTCACCTGATCTGATGCATTTTGGGATGGTGTGAGTGTGGATAAAAAAAAAATATTGATCGCTGCTCCTCACCCAATGCCCACACCCTTATTTTTAGGCTCATCTGCCTCTAGATAACGAATGAGTCGAGATTTCGGAAATATTGAGATAAAAGTACTACGCCGTTTCGAACATAAAAATAAATTATCACCATTTGATTCAATATGATGAATTACTTGCAACTAACTGATTTTCTAATTGATCACAGGTTAACTAGCTGAAACCGGTGAGAAAGACTCAGGAAAAACCTTATAATTTTTAAACGATTTTGAAGACCTTATTTGACTCCGAACCCTCAATATTAAGAATATCAAATATGTGTGTAGAGAGCACAAAGATTTCCATAAGTCGAGTTCCACTGAACTGATTTTAATGAGCATTTTTTGTTTTACTGACCTCAATGTGATCATGCAATTCTGAAAAAATGAAGTTTGCATCTGCTTTAGTTTGTGAGAAATTACAGCAACAGCTAAAGTATGTAGCCTCTGGTGCCACTTATCTGAACTCAACCAATATCATTTTTATTCCATTACATTTCTTTTAAAATGATTTTTTTATCTAAAGTTGTAGAACTTTCCAAGCACTTTCAGATAATGTGTGTTCTCACGTTAGATGTAGAGTAACTTTGTTATTTCTAAGATTTAATGAAAACTGTCTCATTTCTCAAAAATATTGTTCACTATTTTGAATTCATACAATGGAATAATATCCCAAAAACTTCATGCGAAAATCTTTCTCCATTCAACGGAAGATTTAGTTTTACTAGCATAGTGTAGAGTGATATTTTTTGAAATTTTCGTCTACTAATACGGATTGATATATGAGAATAGCGTACAAAAATCGGCTTTGACGCCGCTCTATCGAATGCAATACTTTCTTGTCTCTCATTGATAAATTTATTTTTATTGAGTTCTTTTCTCGAACAGTACAATCACTGGGCTCTTTACTCATATACTTTAAAAGGTAAATGTAACATAACATAAGATAAAAAGAAACGAGTCCACCTACTTATTGATCTATTATATTTTTCATTTTGAACTTTGATCATGTTTGTCGTCAGGCAATTGATCTGTAAAACAAACTATTAGAATACTGTCATAGTTCAAGTTGATATCGTTCTCTTCATGAAAAAGATTAACAGTGCTCATATGATAATGTTTGTTTTTCGTGACAAAAATATTTATATTACTCGAATTGATAATTTTCTCTGTATGCGAAACATCAACATGATTCTTATTATTATGTTACTTTTCATGATGAACACAAACATAATCATAATGGAAAAATTTACGCATATAGAAAACATTCTAATGGTTATATTTCAATGCATGATAATGAACAAAAAATTATTACGATTGATTGCAATAAATTCTTAAATATGAAAGATGTAAATTTTGAAATTATACTCAAAATTTTATTCTGTAGGACTATGTGTATGCAATGAACAACAGTTCCACAATGATGATAGTCATGTTAATGTGAACAAAATTTTTGAAGTAACTAATAATAATGGTGTTAAGAACACAATATTCTTCACTACTACTTGGAAGAATTTTGCTATCTCTAGCAACTTTATTGAGAACATTACTTTGAAGTCTGTTCATATTAAAAAATTTTGTGTGTAGTAAAATATGTTGCTTTTCTTGATCAGAAATTACTTTACGAATTTAATAACACGAGAAATACCTGCAAAGGATAAATGTGTCCTCGATTAATAACAGAAATCTTAAAAGTTCTAGCTGAGAATATATTTTTTTTAAAAAAATTATGAATAGATGATTTTTCACTAGCTTTGAAAGACTTTTCGCTTAATTCTTCCTCCGTACTAAGAAAAATTAAACAAAAGTTATACTGTCATAATTGATATTTTGGAGTCAATATTGTCCTTACTAACTCATAATGTTACATTAAAAATAAAGAGCCATGAATAGATTTCGAGAGATGAATCAAAAACTAATTATGTATCATACTGCATAGGATTGAATAGAAAGAAGACATTTTTACTTCCTGTGTGATATTTGAGGATAGAGAATACAGTAACGTAGATACTGTATTTTTGCTCGTTTACGACGCATATGATGAATAATACATTCATAACTAGTTTCTATTTTCGAATGTCATGCCTGACATACGAAGGTTATATTTACCGTCACGATGAATCAGTTGAAAACTAGATCTAGTATATAAACACACACACACACACACACACCTTAACGTTAAATCAAATCTCTAATCCCATTTCAAAGACATTAAGCTAATCTAACGTATTCATCGATATTTATTACATCCAACAAGTATGGCTAGTATTATGAAGATCTCGATCATCGTCACTTTTGTTGCTTTTATTATAATGGCCTATGCTGCACCCCAATACCAAGCCGCGATCGGTGTTTTAGCAGTCGGCAGAAGTAGCTCAGAAGCTCGTGCTCTCTCAAAGCGTCTCGTAGCGAGAGGCTGTGTTGCGGATGGATGCAGTTGCTATGTTGGAACTCCACAAGGTCAATACTGTTATGGCAACAATGTTTACGAATGCAACTCCAGTGGTGGTTGCTGTATTTATGGATATAGAAAGTCATGCGCTGACTGTGGCCAATTACATTGTTATGCACAAATTCAATAGCTCACATAAACACTCTAATTTTCGCAATATATTATTCAACGTTAATTCAACGACCTCATTGTTTCTTTATTTTTCTTATAGTCTATTAGTTTTCAATAGTATTGAAGAATCGCCTTACCAATATGCATTCGATGAGATGAAAGGAGATCATTTTTGTATATTTGCAAGGAAAGTAGCAGTGTTTGATGGGAAAATTTTTTCTAGCCATTTAAAAAATTGATGTTTCTACATTAATCCTTTGAAGATCGTGTTGTTTTAATCGAAAAGTAATTCTGCAATCACGCGTTTTTTTATTTGACTGAAAAACAGCAACATAAAAACCTTATGATAAAAAAAAACAATTTCCCTCATCTTTTCAAATACCAGAAACTCTTATTTAATCTACATAATCTATTAATTCATTGTCATCAAATTCGTCAATGAAAAGAAGAATAGATATACATTATCATAATAAAAAAATGAAGATTTGAAAAGAATCTGAACTAAAACTTCTCTAATGTAGGCACGATCGGGACTGGTCAAAAGGACTCACGTTATTAAGATGCTCGCTATTGAGACAATTGCTTTTCGATCGCTCAAAATGATCTTTTTCTTCTTTTCAACAATTTATTAATTCAATCTTTTTAATCAGAGATAAACTAATACGTATTGACATGCTTTGATATTATTAGCTGTTAACACAAAAACATATACAGAAAATATCATATTTTTTTTCATGTCCTGTGCATGAGTAATAGAACATTTGTTGCTCACATTACATAGATTGGTATTGCTCATGGGAGTAGAGATAACAGTACTCATTGTAGAAAGGGTTACTTCTAGCAAAATTTGCTTCGGTGGACTATCACCATTCGATTCAACAGAGGAATATTATAATATTTGTAACTCAAGTATCGAGATTCATAACATAGCTATTAGGATATTTCGTGAATCCACGGTATCCATGTGCCGCTAAATTAAAGATTTTGAGTGAATATAATGTGACGAGATGGATACCTGACTATGAGATATCTATGTATTATAGAGTTGAAGGCTTTGAGTCAGTTTGGCGTAACGAGTTTGGAATTCATTCTGTTACACCAAATTCACTTCACAGCTTCAATTTTGTAGATAAATGAGTATCGACTTTGTTGTATATTGGAGTTTGTAGTTGGTTGTTATCCAGCGTATAAATATAATGACATTTCTATCGATTCCGTATGGTTCGAAGGACTTATTTTAGTTGACATTGGAATAGTATTGTTTTTAATGCTGTAATAAAAAACATCATTATTATTTGAAATAAATAACTCGTTTATTGTTAATTCGATTTAATTTTATTTTGAAGTTCACTTGTTCAAAGAAGATTTTTTTAAGATTATTATTCTATAAATAAATAATAATAAGTTGACTATATTTATTTTGCTCAATAGCATATATACTTAGGGCATATCAAAAGTAGTGGCGCCATTATCTTATTTTCGTATTGAAAGGTTGAAGAAATTTTCTTTTTTTTTATGTAGTGATAGAGAAAACGATGCTCTATTTTTCTATGCCATTTGATCATACTTTAACTAATATCCTAATAATAAAATTTCGATAAAAACTGTTTTTGTGTAAAATTGAGTCTGTTTAAAAAAAATAATGGCCGTGGCCATTTTTACAATAACTCAAGAACGGAAATAACTAGAGAGCTGTAGTTTTCATCGTTCGAAAGAAGAGATAAAGATGCATCAAATTGTATATTACAGATTTTTTTGACATGAATTGTTTAAGTTTTTCAATAGACTTCTTTGAAAACAAATCTACCCCGTAAGGTATTTATGGTGAATAGTTAATTGTTACCTCTATATTCAAACCACTAATGGGAGATCTAAAAATCTGCATAAGATTCAGATGTTTAGAATTGATCACTCAGAAGTGATAGCTATATTAGTCGAAGCTATAAGCGATTTTTCTGGCAATTTCTGTAAAAAACAGTTTTTTTTTTTTTTACTATTTTCTTTTGGATAAGAAACCATTTTTCTACACTTAGAAAATTGATTAAACAAACTTCAGACAGCATGTTAAAAATAAATGTAATATACGGTTTGGTGCATCTTCATCTTCTCTTTCGAAAAATGAAAATCGCAGCTTTCTGCTTTGTTTCTATCAAAAGTTATTCAAAAAATATCCACTAAATAGACATTAGTATCACCGTCATACTTGAGAGAAGAACACACCTTATCGAATTTTTATTATTAGGATATTAGTTGAATTATGATCAAATAGCATAGAAAAATAGAGCATCGTTTTCTCTATCACTGCATAAAAAAACAAAATTTCTTCAACCTTCCTATATGAAAATAAGATAATGGCGCCACTACTTTTGGTATGCCCTAAGTATTTCGACAATATTTTTTTATCTCAGGGACATGGAAACATTGAATGATTGATGAAATTTTTCTTTAAATGTTATTGATCTTTCAACGTATTTGTTCTGATAAGCAGGGAGTTATATGTGGAAGATTTTTTAAAATATGGTATATTGCACCATATGTGTGTTTTATAATTACGATATTATAGTACAATGAATGGTTATATGCACTGATGAATACGATAACCGATGGTATATGATGCATAATCATTCTTAATAAATTGTGGATTGAATGTTTTTAAAACACAGTACAAGAAAAAAAAACTCTGGAGAAAACATTAAAATTTTTTATTCACGATGTTTAATGGGATTTAATTTTGTGAACTTTTCTCTAAATCAATTAGTTCACAATGTGTTTTATAAATCTCTATTCTCATGATAGAGATATACATTTTATGATAGTATGAAACTTGTGTCGAATGTTATCTTGTCACGAAAGACAGGTTCCACTCATATCTAAACTTATCGATTCTATAAGCACATGGTTTACTACACGTCGTCGTATCCTTTTGGATCTACAATCACTCAATAATCTATGTTATAGATATTGAACGAAATATTACAAAGCTTTTACAATATCATCGAATGATTACGTACTTTTAGATCGATTTTCCCCCAATGCACATAGATTTCAATGAGAGAGAAGTGGATATGAGTATATGCTATGGAAGAGTGTTAACGAAGCTTAATAAAAACGATCTTGAAAATTTCATATTATACTCGAAGACTTTTTAATATGACGATAGTGTAATCTTTTATTTTATTTCTTTAGGATCGTAACGGCCAGCAGGCCTACAGATAATTGCTCAATGGATTGATGAGCCTAAACAATCTTCGGATAGTGAAAAACTTTATTATTGATGAGATTTACAATCATTCTTTCACTTATCATTGTCATCTTTTGAGTTCATGACGCAAATGAATTACAAAATAATTCAAAATTTTTATATTATATATATATTTATAGAAGTATATATATAATTATAATAAATTTATTAATATCTACCAGGGTCTACCAGAGTCTACTAAGGTCTACCAGGATTTCGTGGCACTCACATCGAGAGAGATGTGATGTAAGTCGTTTCGCGGCACCCACATCGAGACCCTAGTAGACCCTGGTAGACCCTGGTAGATATTAATAAACTTATTATAATTATATATATACTTCTATAAATATATATATATAATATAAAAATTTTGAATTATTTTGTAATTCATTTTTTTTTAATTACTTTGTAATTCATTTGCGTCATCCAGTGCATCTTTTTAAGAAATAAATGAGATCAAATGTCTAATTATTAATACATAATTGAGAGAGAGTCCCTCCCCCCCAAAGAAAAAAACACCAAAAATATGACTATAGGTATAATAACTATACATAATTATCAAAACTATTTATAATAAAATAAAATAAAATCTTAGATTGGTTTGCTATCGAACTCTTTTCTACCGATGCCAAGGGTATTTTTTTTTATTTAAATTCGCAATATAACAAGAATAAAAATAAAATAAGTTTCACGGTTCAAAATTATTTGAATCTAATGGATGAGCAGAATCATCATATTCATCATTAATAATTATAGTTGGATTTTTTCCCATTGTTTGTGGATGACGATTATTAGTAGTATAATGATTAATACGACGATGATTCATTATCATAGGTTGATGATAACGATAATATTCGTCATCAAAAAATTGACTTTCATCATCTTCTAAACCTGAACAATGTTCTTCATCTTGTTCGTCTTCACCACCATCAAATGCATTTTGACCTGGTCGTTTTATTTGTGCACTTGCAGGTGGTGATGGAGCCGATGGACGTTTTATTGGTGATATAATACGATCACCAGGTGATGTGTATGTTGCTGCTCGATATGCTGTATTTGTAGTACATTGTGGTAAATCTTCATCAAGATCCATAACATCTGAAACTGTAGGTAACATATGACGTTTATTAAGTGCTGGTAAATATACTCGTTGTGTTGTTGGAGCAAAATGATTAAAAATTTGTTTTTTTGATTCAGTTTGTTTAGGTTGTGTTAGAATTGTTTCTGTACGAAAAAATGTACTATTCATTGAAGTATTATTTGGTACAGTAATATCAGGTAATGGTGGATACTTTTTTATAGGTACATCGATTGAATCATGATCTGTATTATTTGGAATAATAAATGATTGTTCACGTACAATTTCACGAAAATCATCAATCGTTGAACGAACTATAGGCATAGTTGCTGTTGTTGTTGTATTTGGATGATTTTGTTGAGATATTGAACCATTTGTCATTGTTAAACGTGGAGTATTAGTAGTATTACTCGACATTGTCATATTGGTATATCTAAAAAGTAAGCATAACAATTCATGTTATGTTTATTGTAGAAATAACCTTTTTTCGATTATGTTTTCACAAAGTCTTTAGAAAATTAATAACAAAAAGTAAAGGAATGTAACAAAACTCTGTGCTTGTAACGACTCAATACCTCAAAAATCCATCAAATTTTCTAGAGATATTCAACAAACAAGTGTCAAGAATAACTCATATGGCAACGATAAATTTTCTCTAGACTTTTATTCTATATACTTAGTTTTTTTTTCTTGTTTAAAACAGCTTGCCAGTATAGAAGGAGTAACAAAAACCTTTTCTTTTCTTTTTAATTTTGATTTTTTGAGGGATAAAGAGTTCAATGTCCTGCAAACATATCAAAAAAAAATGGCACTCTAATTATAATAGTAACAATGCTTAATTAAAAGAAAAAAACGTACTCTATCGTGTCTTGCACCTTGACATGCTCTCTCAAACAAAAGAAAAGCAATTGAGTATAATCAAGCTGTTGTCAGAATTCTTTGAAGCGTGATCAAAAAAATGTAATAGGGAAAAAACGAAAACGATTTTTTTGTTTTTTTCTGAAAACAACATATTTATCAAGTAGATGATGACAGAAGTCATCAAAACAAAAAGTATCAAATAAAAAAGAATCATATCATTTATGAAAAATCAGGCCTCAGGCTATTCTCCCATGCATTTATTTTAATTTTGATTGTTCTGACGAAAATTGACTTTTTTTTTAAGAGGTAGGAAGGGGGTGGAGCTTAAATAATATTTTATAAGTTTTATAAAACAAAAAAAATATTGTATTTTGTCTTAAAGTAACAAATTTAAATACTAAATATTTGTTTTTTTTATTCTCATCAAACACTTTTATAATCATAAAAAAATATTTTGTCATGTTTTTAATTATTTTTTTCTTCTGTCTTTTTAACTTTTAAATAATAAATATTCTCTATTATTAATTAATTATGATAATAAAATAATTAAATTTAAAATCATTAATATTTAGCTATATCATTTACCTTGGAACTTAATGACCAAATTTATTTAGTGCAAAAAATATTTCATGAATAAATAAGGTATGTTTATGTGCACATACACACGCAATCAACCGTCGATCGACTACAAAACAAAAGAAAAAAAGATGATGATGATGATGTGAATTGAATTTTTTTTTTTTTCTTTTCTTTCGTTGGCAATTTTATTTTTACATATGCTGTTCTTTCAAGACAACAGTAGCAAAAAAAAAGAAAAAAAAAAGAAAGAATAAGAAAATAGGGTTACTAAAACAACAATGAAAACATAGGCAAAAGACAGAAACAGTGCCATAAACAGAAAATCCGTTCATATGGTTTTATATTAAAAAAGAAAAGAATGACAACTTAATAAGAGAAAAAAATCTTCGGATTATTTTTTTTTTTTATTTACATTAATTGAAATTCAAGTTATGCTTTTCTTCTACTGAGAATATTTTTTTTATAAAAAGGTAATAACACATAACAAGTATGGTAGAATATAAGCTGTTCTTATATAATTTAAAGTCGAAGCCATATGAATTTGTGTAAGCATAAATTAATGAATAAAGTTATGTTATACGACAAGTTCTCATACAAATATTTGATTTTCACAAGTTTTGAATAGAAGAATTATGAACATTATTTGTTTAACTACACTTGTTGGGTGCCTCAGAGAAAATAGACTTCACAATATTTAAATTATATCTCTTTTAAATTATAGGATAAAAATTTTTGTAAAATAACTTTTTTTTATTCAGTACAATAACTAAAACCATCTTAAATTGAACGATCAAATAAATTTAAATGTGAATTATTCAGTGGTCAATGTCGCTTGTTTATGAAAAGAATAAAAGTTCTACTAACATAATTATTGATTGTTACTTGAATAACATATTATGTGCTTTTCAACGTGATCTAATCATGTCTCATAGTCAAAAATTACCATCAGTATCAGATTGAAGATTTCTTCAGGGCAATGCAAAATCTCATATTACTCAATTAACACAATAATGATGTCAGAAGAAAGGTGATCTCTATTATTGTACTGAGTGGAAAAAAAAATAGCGATAAAAGATATTCTTATGAAAAAACTAAAGCTTGAAATTTTACAAAATTTGATAGCAAAATTGTTTTACAAAAAGAATAATAATCCAACCTATTTATATTCATAACAAACACATCGTTGTGTAGAAAATTAAAAGACAAATATTAAAAGAGACATAATTCAAAGATTGAAAGGCTCGTTTTCCTTGGGATATTCGATATTATAGAAGATATGAAACAAAAAAAGAAGAGATGATATTACACGTATAAGCCCATCGACTGAGCCTTCGTCATCAAAGATTACGTAATTGAGCCATGACATAAAAATAGATATCTGATTTTTAAAAATTTCCGACGTTCCATATTAGTTTTGCCAGATATTACCGTCTGATTTCTTACCAGTAAGTTCTTTACTATCGTTTTCTCGTTTTTTTCCTTTCAAAATTCCAGTTGTGATTGCGGATCAATGCACTAATTTACATCTCTAAATGAGACTGATCCTATTTGACTATTTTTTATTAGATTAACTCATCAGATTGAATCGTGTTAAAAACTCTAATAATTTCTTTGAACCGTTCGTCACACTAAATTGAAAAATCGAGTTGTATCCATCGTTTGTATAAAACTAGCATTTCGTACATAAGACGGAGCAAGTGCTTTTTTGCCAAATATGAATAGTTCCATAGTATGGGCTGTTATAGACAATATTTAATATCGGCAAGTGCATAAACAGTGTTAACAATAAGATCGGACTTAAAAAATGAGTTTTGTGTATGTATTAACTTTAGTAGTGATACTGTCGATGTAGGATGAATTAAAAGCAGTCATCAGTGCAGCTCGACCAACAAGAACAATTGATGCAGCTTCTGGATCAAAAAAGAATGTTGAAATCTGAATTCAAATCGACTTGATGCAATGAACCAGTAACCTCAATGTAAAAAAATTAATCTTAAAAAATGTAAGAAAGTGTGTTTCGCAAAAGTAAAACTGCAGAAAATACAAGTAGTGATAAAGAATCATACAGAAAATTGTTATTGACAGTAAGTGCGTGGGTACGCATCTTCAGTTCTCTCATTGACACATTTTACTCTTTGGAAGTTTGTTGACGAGAGAACCCGTCACAATTGACGCGTGCCATTTTGGTTCATATTGAATGTACATGTTGATCTCTGTGAGGCTAGCAAAATCCTTAAAGGGTTCGTCTCTATAGGCATTTGTTGTCAAATTATAATCGGTCTATTGGATTTCCAAAAATGGTCTTTTCCTACGGACATGTCACAAATATGTAGTTCACTTGAGAATTCAATTATTCGACGAAAGAATATTCTTTTCGACTAAAACTTTCAGAGTATTCTAAGAATTATTTGACCTATCTATAAGCAAACTCTTAGATCAAAACTTCGATATTCAGTCTTGCGGAAAGTACTTGTAAATAGATCAAGAAGCTAGTAAACCGCTCATAAGTTGGCACCGAAGATCAATGGAGACGAACCTTTTTTGATTTTTTCTAGCCTCACTGAGAGCTACCTGTCTGTCCAATATAAGCTTGAACTGTGGGTATCACTTCAGATAGTTCCATAGTGAGTGTACGTGCGAACATTTTCTTAGACAAATGTAGACCATTCTAATACAATAGTTCTTTCTTTATACATATATACATCATAGTAGTAACATCCTGATCTAATCGTTTACTAATGAAAAGGAATGATATCCTATAGTAATCTTCGTACATCGAAGAAATATGTCCTCTTTTAAAGTGATCTTCAGATTTCAGAATAGCTTCTTCCTATGTATATCTGCTCCTTAATTTATTAATCTCGATAAATGACTCGTTAGGAACATTTACTGTTCTCCTGTTGGACATTTCCTTAATTAATCAGTGTCACAAACAATTTTTGCTTTCACAACAGTAAACATGCTATCAAAACTACCATAAAATTTATTGTTGATTTATCGACAATGATTGCTTATCAAGTTATCTATGAAGAGTAGCATTAGTACAGTTATTTACTAGAGCAATATTTGTTTCTAAGAAACCGCCTTGTATAAGAATTTCTTTGACATTACATGCAAACATTGAATTTAATCTTAGTACTAAAGCAATATTTGTCAACAATCCGAGAGCTAATATTGACACTTGACAAGGATAAGTAAGAACTTGTTCGATAAGAATATTGATTGCATTCTGTGTTGAATTTCCACCGGAAGGATCTTGACCAGCAGCTTCAGCCGTTAAATTTTGTTCTGCAAATGCTTCTCCCCATGGAATTTTTCCATGAAGTCTTTACTATGTTTCCATATGAAATACAGTATTTAAAAGTGGATATACAGCATCTTTATAAACATGAATTTTATTATTAAGATTACTTAGTTCAAGAAAACGTAATGCATGTAATGTCATTTGATCTAATCAACTATTCCCAAGTACTACAGTGAGACCGAGTACTTCTATCTTAGCATCAAGTAAAAGTAAAATAAGAATAAATGATGTTAGATCAAACCAATCATTATCAACAATAACTTTACTGGATTTTGTTGAATCGAAAACTAAAATTATAGAACGCAATACTGGCAGATAGATAAGCTTAAAAAAAGAAAATGATTGTCACGTCTTCGATAGTGAATATAAATATTTTACTAAGAGATATTAGAGATTGGCTATTATTTTTTCTTTCCACTGCATCATCTGTACATTAAGGTTTCTGTTTTCGTTTTGATTCTATACTCATGTATCTTCTTCTTACTACGTAGTACATTATTAATTTTTGTGCTTTAGACATTCAGTCTTAAAGACTATATATGAATGGAACTACTAGAAAAAAAAAGAATTTCTCTCAACATGTCTTATTTATTTTCTTACTTTGATTTTTGAAGTTTATAACGTTATTAATAATAAGACATATCACGTTTGTGTTTTGTAGAGTAATTGTTGTTGTTGGTAAATATACTGGTATCAATGAAACAGTTATTGTTGTTGCAACAGCGAGAAGACTGACAAAAGCCTAACATGTAGAAAACATTTGTTCATATGCTATTTATATAAAGAAATATGTAATTCCATTGTTAACCTAAGTTACTGAAAGCACAACACTTCTTCTTATTCTATTGTTTATAATAATGGTTATTCCGGCATAATAATGACAAAACGAATAAAAAAAAGAAACGTCTTATTATTATTTGCACTCAAGTAGTTTATTAACCACCTTTTTTTCTATTTTTCCATTAAGCTAGTTTGTAAATATTATGCAAGGATGTTTCGAGTAAAGTCCGTCGTGTTGATTCTGAATCCAATGAGTTCCAGTCGCCTGAGGAATGTGTAGAGCATGTTCTAGTGACCGAATGTAAAACTCCTCAAAACAATTATCTCGTATTTCCAAGGCGACTGTCCAATGTCGATTAGAAAAGTTCAGTGATAAGCTGTCTTACGAATAAATCTATTTTAATTTTTTTTGCTTTTATTTAAAAAAGAAAAAATGACAAGTAAGTTTTTCATTAATCTGATAATCTTGAAAATTTCCTTTTTGATTCAGGAAAATCTATTCCCGTGGTAAACGCTGTAACTAAACCAAATAAAATAGAAGACATTAAATATTCATATTTCCAAATTAATTTTAAAGAAACATTCTCATTAAATGGAATCATACTTATAATAATTCCTACGAATACAAATACAATCGATGTCCATTGATAGATTTTTAATTTATAATAAATAGGTGTTTGTATTTCACCTCTATATTCTTCTTCAACAAATCGACTAAGTCCAATTAAAATAAAATACAGACTAACTATCAAACATAATGAAACATTTGAATACCAAAGTCTCCATAAAAATAATCCAATAATAAGATTTGCCATTATAGAATAACCAGCTGTTATATGAACATAAGTATCTTTTAAATGTGAAAGTGAACATACACGTGATCGTGGATTCTTAACTAATATTCCAATAAATTTATTTGTTGGTCTACCATGACAACATCCTTGTACAACACAACGTAAACGACCAATAGCTTGTATCCAAGGACTTACTAAAGCAAATGCCGATAAAATTGAAATAATTGGAATAGTAAAAAGCCATGAAGCAATCATAGATCCAATTAAACCACCAGTAATACAACCAAAATAACCAAATGGTCGTGATAATCCAGATGATCTTTCAATAAATTGTGCCCATATTGCTGCACCAATTACAGATAAAGAACTTGCTAACATTATAGTATAAGTATGTCCAACAAGTGAACAAAGAATAAAAGTACCGGCAAATGAACTTAAAAATGCATAAAAACTATGATTAATAATACGTAATTTACCAATTTTACAAGCTGTCCATGAATTTGCTAAATTTTCAAAATAATTTCTTATATAAATCCATAATATTTCTCGTTTAATACAAATAATAAATAATAGAAAACCTGATATAACATCTATGATACTATGCATTCCTGTAGTTACACAACTTACAGATATAAGAATTGATAAAATATAAAATATAAATTTATATTTTGGATAACTCCAAGTATAATAATAACCTGATAAGAATGCCCAAGATACATGAAATGAGGGAAAAGCACCTGTTGGTCCATCAAAATCTCGTTCATGTAATAATATTTGTCCTAAAATTGTTGTTGGAATAAATTCTTTAGGTACAGCTACAAATGGTAAGATGATTTGTAAGTAAATTCCAATAGTAATATTCATTAAACCAGCGAAAATAAAACAACGAATTTGTTGTTTTGTTTGTAAAACAAACGGTAGAAGTATCACATAAGGATAAACAAGAAGATAAAATAATTCTGTCCATTCTATAATTGGTATATTTGTTTCAAATGTTAAATAAGTTGATATTGAATTTAATGGAGTTCCTATAAATATAATAATTTGATAAAGTATTAACCATGGAATTAAAACTAAACAGTAAGCTGAAATAATATCTTTCCATTGACTTTTCATTTTCACATTTTTTGGTAAATTTAATAATGGATTCCATTTAATTTCAGGAAATCTTCTTTTTAAATCTTCATTTTCATAACCATAAACAAGTGCAAGCCATGATAATGTAAGAATTGGTGATATTAACCAAAATCCACTTTTTGATTGAAAATATATCGATATACCAAAACTAAATAATGACGATCCAATATATATCGGATGTGAAAATATATAATATAGACCTGTTGTTACTAATTTTGGTGGTGGATATGCATTCATTGGAAGTCCATGACCTTTAATCCATAATTCTAACATAGCAGAAAACATTAAAATTATTCCTAATAAAATAAATAAAAATGCAACTATAGAATTTGTTGGAATGGGAAGAAGAATATATTTTTCTGTTTGTTTTGACCATAATATTAATAATAAAGGAAGTAAAATTATAAATAGTGAACCATAAAATATTTTTCCAAAACAAAAATTCAGTTTTGGTTTACAATCAACATTTTCATGTATAGACCAACCATTTGCAATAGAACAATTATCTTCATATAATTCACTCCAAGTTTGCCATTTACATTCTTTCATATTAAAAAATCCTGATGGAAAACTTTTTTTAATCCATGAAAATTTATCAAATACAGTTTTAATTAATGGTCCATTACGTAAAATATACTTTTCAGATAATATTAAACGATAATGTCCAAATTTTATGATATCATCATTGATAATTCCATTGAGATATTTCATTCCATTATGAAAAACTAAAAATTTTTCTTCATCACCTTCCCAACGAATCCAAACAATATGTTGATTTTCACATACAAATCTTCCCCATCGTAAAATACTAATTGGCATTTGCCAAGGTTTTAATGTTAATGTTAATCTTTCAACATATCCAAATCCTTTATTTATTTTTTCATTAATTTTTATTTCTACTGATGCACTCGGCATAAAACATTCCCATAGAATATATCCATCTTTATTTTCAAATAATTTTTCTATAATTGATTCACTTTTTGATTCCCATTGACCACATACTTGCAAAGAATCAATACGAAAAGATTTATTTTCTAATATTGGTGAATTATAATTTGAAAATGTTGCTTGTGATATTAAATAATGTTTTTCAAGAAATTGTAAAATATTTGTAAAACTAAATTTTAAAAAATTCCATTCAAGTTCTCCAAGATAAATAATTGCTACATCATTCGTTTTTTCATCAATTATATCAGCATACCATTTGTACAAATAAAAACTTTTTCTTGTTGTCATTTAGATAAAAATCTTCAAAAAGAAAATCAAACACAGAAGTCAATCATAGAAGAAGAGATAATGATGATTTCTTCGGGAATTTCAAACAATCCATTGTTTTGCTTATCAAATAAATATAATACTACTATGCTAGAAAAAAATTGTCTAATCCAATCAGTGATAAAGCTAGGAAATGACTGAGCCTCCTCTAGAAATGAAACGATTCTATATTATAGACGGAGGAAATATTTGCCTTTCAGTATCATACTAGAATTGAGTGTCCTATAAATTTTTTATCTGATTCTGTTACTAAATTCAATGTTAAATGATTTTTAGAAAAGACTCAACCGATGGTTACTGATATTTTTAACCAGAAGAAAATATCGCACTTCAAGATTTCAACATAACATCTGATGTAAAAGTGTTTGGGATAAATGTCGACTCCTATTTCTCATCAATAGAAGAGTACTGTCAGAGTAACGTTTCACCAGAAGATAGAGGGTTCCTTGCTGTTTCAAGTCATATGTAACTCACTTTTATCACTTGTTCATGAACGAAATTACATTACAGGAAAGACAAGCATTCTTAAAACAAAATCTGTACTTGCCTGAAGTTTAACACAAAGGGACGAAATGTTCATTCCTATATCTTTTTAATAAACACATTTTGAAAGAAATATTTTTCTGTCAGTCGATAAGAAACTTGCTCCATTTTCAAACAGTATATGATTTATATTTGTCATACATTTGTAAATAAAATGTGCTTATTTAATTTACAAATGTATGACAAATATAAATCATATACTGTTTAAAATTATGTTGTGCTGTAATTTATGGACATGCGATAAAAATAAGTTATACCTAATTCGAAACAGAAAAAAATTCTGCTTTTTGGTAGTAGAAAAGCTTTCTTTCAGAACCTTTCTATTGAAAATACATACGGGCCAATATGTGTCGCCATGCTTTTGCACTAGAAATTATATTACAAGCTATACCTTAAAACTTCACGGGACTTCGACACGGACGTCTTCACTGTTTCTTCATTGCACAAACACGCAAGCATGTTCTCTCGTAATTTACGATTATATTCGATCGTATTGACTTAGGGCTATCAAAAAGTAATGATGGAAGTACTTTGTTTTCAAAATAGAAAGCTTGAAAAAAGTTTCTCTTGATACACAGTTATAGTAAAAATAATGCTCTATTTTTCTGTGATATCTAGTGACTGTTCACGTACTATCATAACAGCAAAATTTCGATGAGATCTGTTTTTTTGTAATATGTGACTGTTATATTAGTGCCTTTAAAAAAAAAAGGGTAAGTGGATATTTTTTGAATAACTTTCGATAGAAATAAGATATCGAACTGTGGTTTTCATCGTTCGAAAGAGAAGATGAAGCTGTATCGAATCGCATATTATACGTTTTCGTAGTATGTTGTCTGAAATTTGTTTAATCGGCTTTCTAAGCATGGAAAAAGAAACCAGCACAGAAATTTTTTGTTCGTAAAAATTACTAGAAAGTCTACTATTAAAAATTTGCTGTAAACACCTCGCGTGTTCGATTTGCTTTCAAAGAGGTCGATTGAAAACCTTAAAAAACTTAAGGTGAAAAAAAGCCTATAATAAACGATTTAATTTGTCTTCATCTTCTCTTTCGAACAATAAAAGCCACAGCTCTCTCTGTTTTTTCTATCAAAATGTACTCAAAAATTGATAGGTCACAACTTTTTTGGCCTAACAAAGTACTGATAACGTACAAAAAACAAAAAAATGAAATGAGGTTCTTTTAATCAAATACGCATCAAACTCAAATCTGAAGCCTGAGTCAGCTGTGCTTTAGTCTATTTTTAATGTCTCTGTTTATAACATATGTATTTCAAATTCAGATAACAAAATCCCTATGAAATAGGTCATTTCACATCTTGTTTTTTTTTCCTTTCTCTTGTAAGCGTCACTCTCTCTATATATATGTTCGTGTGTATTCTCTTGCTCTGTTTTCTTGTTTCTCTTCTCTGTAATTTTTTTTTTTCTACCTTTATGTGATTAGCGTTTTCTCAATAAAATCGAACTCACATTCATCCAACTTTACACTTAAAATACAAGAAGCGATTATTTTCTCCATGATTCAGATGGAAGAAAAAAATACAGTTACTACCTAATTCCAAAATAAATAAACAATTCTGAAAAAGTAAAATTTCAATGGGCAATTGTCCATTAGTTCCTCCGTTGGTTTTCGCAGCTGGTCACATATCATAGAAAAAAATAGATCTTATCGAAGTATTATTATTACGATATTAGTTGAAGAATTATCAAATACAACTGAAAAATAGAACATTGTTTTTACTATTACTTTATATAAAGAGAAAGTTTTCTCAAGCTTTCTAAACATAAATAAATTACTTCGTTCACTGCTTTTGAATAGCCCTAAGTAGTTGTATAGGATCATTTATGATCGTACTTTTTCAAGCTGGGTACATAATATTGATCAACAAATAAGATATTTTATCATTTACATGATAAAATGATATAAAAGAATTTTACCAGTACACGTAAAAATAAAAATAAAATGTCTTTATTAAACAAGAAATATTCTTCGTTTTACTTATTTCTCAAAAAAAAAGAAAAAGAAAATGTCAAAATACATAACCGTGTAGTGTTCTCTTATTTCGTAATGGTAAACAAGTCATTAAATATTCTTCGACATCTAAAAGAAAAACACTGCTTTTATATGTATGTACAAAGCATACAAAAACAATAATGAATCATATAAAAAACAGTTAAACGAATTCATTCACAACAATTTTTCAGTTTGTGAAATATTTGGTCTTTAAACAACGTAAAGAAATGATTCGAAAAATCAATTCTAAATCGATCAAAATCATAAATCTTTTATTGATTATCAATCTATTGCAAATTGATTATAACCAACAAACAATCAAAATTTTTAAATTTCATCCATTATAATCAAGGTAAAACAAACGAAACTAGATCAAAATTATACCGTTAATCAGAATAATCGATGAATTTCTGATATTTTTTATTATAATGAATTTCTTTGTGTTTTTTTTTATGTAATTGTTTTTACCTGGTAGCAGAACGACTGGTTGTTGAAGCATACTGAATCATAACGTTGTTTTTCATTACCTTGAATAATGACAAATGATTGAATGGTAACTTATTTGTAAAAGAAGAAAATAAATATGTAATAGGAATGTTGATGATCGCAGTTATTGGTTCGAAAAGATGAGGCGAATATTTGAAGAGAAGATCTTACAAAGTGATAAAAAGAAAGAAGAGATTCTTCACTTCAAGAGTTAAATTGTTTTGCTTTAAACTTGTAAGCAACTTCAAATAATAATTATTTCATAAGAGAACACATATAATAACTTATGACAAAACAATCAATTTATCTATGATAGAAATTAAATGGTTCCTATTTTATTTTTCATCATTTCTGTAGAGAAATATTTCCTTTACTATTCAAAATTACACTAGATAAAATGTTATTAATTGCGTTTTAATACTTGAGGCAAGGTCTTAAAATTTTATTACGACAATAATAATGTATTCTGATTCTCATGTTATCATAAAAGATGAGTCATTATGTACTCTTTATTACTGGAGAACGTTTTTAAAAGATCGACTCTACTCGTTTTGTAGGCTTGACATTTCCCATTCTTCTTCAAACTCCTTCTAAATTAAAGGTCACAATATTCAATTTACCTTGTGATTCATTTCGATAATCACTTGGCTCGGAGCTATCCTCGTTGGATAAAAAATACTTCGAGAAAATACTTGACATTGAAAACAATAATCTATCTTGGTGAACTTCTCCTTTATAATCCAATCCATATGAAAATTTCAACATTAGAAACTAGCTTAAAATAATTCGATTTTCATGATTTAAGCGAAATAAGTGTTTATCAACGATTGACATATCAGTTGAAAACATATTAAGTGGATTAAAACACTGAATGATATCAATATTTAAGTAATTTTCAACTACATGCAAATCAAGCATCGGACAGTAGCTGATAAGTGCTTAAATTTCAACCTTTGAATATCAACATCTTAAATTCAATGCACTTTTATTAGGCTTCTTGATTTTCGAGTAACTCGCAAATACAACAAAATATTGAATCGTAATTTTTTGTTGTAATAGAGACGACGTTTCAGGCAGGTGTGGATAGAATAGAGACTTCGCTTGCACCCGCATCCCTACTCATGTCATTATGTTGCGTGATTCCATTAATTTAAAAGGTTTTTGTTGTGCCTATCTGTAAAATACGCTATAAGAAAAAATAATCATATTCTAATAATATTTTCTTTTGTTCAATATTGGATTGATTTCTATACCAATACATCCTCAAAGTAAACAATTAAAATATGTACCGAAGTATGTTTTGGATTACATTCTTCAAGGCATTCTCATTAAGGACATTTTCGATTGTATTCGTCTAGATGTGTTTTCTCTTGAAAGATCACTGATGTGGTTAAGATAGTTAATGCATTGAAATATTATCTTTGGAAAAATCGTACTAAGTGTACTAATCTGTTACTCAAAAGGTGAGTATAGCTTTAATTAGTATTTTAATCAATGATCAATGATTATTTCCCTTAGAGTTTGAAAATTAAGCTGTTTGAAGGTTTTTTGTATGACTAAAATTTTTCTATGAAAAACAATTATCATAGTTTTAACAAAAACAAGGATTTACCTTATGGAGATGCCCCTGCCTGTCTCTATTGCAGAGTAATGTCTCTGAAAAATTGGCAATTATTTAGATGTTTTATTGATCAAATGTCATTTGAACTGCATCAGCAAGATTAAGTATACAAATAACAATTCTATATTCATGTGTAATAAACTTCAAAAACAATTTAATAAATTATAAAAACTACATATGAAGAGAATTTAACGGAAATAGACGAAACGCTACAGTTTAATTATCAAAATTCAACTTCACTCAATATTTATGCTTTATTGGGTTATTTCTTTTGAGTTTTCTTCAAAATAGATTATCTAGAATGAATTTTCAATTGATTTTTTATATTAAATGACTTTCTCTCACTTGATATCTATTTTTGTAACAACAGATCAACAATGCATATAACAGAGATCGAATCGGTTCGTTTTTTTTTTTGAACTCTTTCCGATATATAACTTTGTATGCTCGCTTGATATTTACATTTACGTATCGTTCGAAGTGATGAACTTTTCTGTTTATTACATCTTGATGCCTACAGGTCGTTCTAGTTGCTCTATTACAGCTTTATTAAATTATTCTAAACAGATAAAAATAAAATAAAATATTGTAAAATAATTTTAATTAAAAACTTCAATCGGAAATAAGTAAAAACATTCGAAAAATAAGAATGACAATAAAATGTTCTAACAAGAAAAACAAATTTTACTATTGACTTTAGTGTTAAGACTAATTTTTAAGTACTCATATTTCTTTTATCTAATTAGTATGTAGAAATATATCTATTGGAATAAGACTTGCAGTTGTTATATACTAATTTTATTTCTTTCGTGATGAAACGATATACTGCAAGCATTTTGTTCAAATATTTTTGTACATATATAATAAAGTCAAAATGTTTTTATATTATAATTTATATTTAATAATTTCCATAGAAGTAAATGTCAAAGCGTATTGAAAGGTCGTCATTTTAATTTTGAATAATTTTATCGAACGAATCAATCAAACAACTATTTATACATAACCAATGTTCTTATGATTACTGCAAAGACTCTCAATATACATATCTATATTTTATGTTCTCATACCTTTAGATTACTATTATTCAGCTACTACTTCATTGCTTACTCGATTTTTCAGTATTATTTATGCTTGTTTTTTTTTACATTCATTAGTAGTTCTACAGCGTTGTTCAATTATTAATTTTTCTCCTACGGATTAACTTAATGCTAATCTTAACTTCATTTACTCTAGTTCAAAGTGTGTAAGACACGTTTCAATTAGAGGAGGTTGACTGCACGAAATGCAACAGCCGATTTATTGTTTTTTCAGTCATTTAGTTGCTAAGAATTTTTTCTTCTTCTTCTTCTTCCACTCTACGTATGAGTCACGATTCTAATTAGTTACTCGTTCTCAGCACTTGAGCATCGTTTTGAATCGAAAGGATGCATGATTCAATCTTAAAGCAGCAATTCATATTCTAGATGTATATATATGTCGTATCGAAGTTACAACTTCGACAGAGGAACTTGTCGAAGTTATGACTTCTTCGATCGTTGTAAT
>CAJNSZ010000171.1:157295-168753 GCA_905329745.1 Rotaria sp. Silwood2 | reverse complement strand
TGACGTTAATGTCCGTTTGCTGTTCGTTTATCTATACGAAACGTGATGAACTAGAAAACATCAGTAATCACTGTATAACAATAGACAACAAGGGTTTACATGTGCGTTCACAAAAGATAGATGACGGCATGCTCTACCAAGTAATTATTATAGCCTAAAGAGTTTCAAGAAGGTCAAATGGCCTGTAAAACATAACCAGATTCTCTTGCAAGACATGCACTTCCGAATAAAGACCTTTTTACTCTTTATTTTTTTAAAGTACTGTCATAAAATTCTTATGTCATATCTTGACTCAATGATAAACTTGATGCAAAATATGACAGTATGAAAAGAAAAAACACAAAAAAAGATGCATGGTAGTGGAATTTCGTCCGAGATAGATAGTTTTAATGGAAGGAAATCATTTTCGTAGCAAGTGCTAAACAAAAACTGCAATATATACTATGAATATCGGGAAGCTTAGGTTTCAAATGAGAACTTCAAAAAATATCAAAAACTTATTTTAATGCATTTCAAGACAAAATAATACAGAACGATTTCAAACATCGTATTACATTTATACATATATTCTAGAACCTGTTAGAGAGACATGGCTGAAGCTCGTTGAATATCTTCCATTGACCTGAAGTATTTCTGTCGTTTCGTTTTTTTTTGTAGTAAACTCCATATTATCAATGAGCTCAATCACATGTTACAACTAGATTTGTACCAAACATAAACGTCTGGCCTTGGTGAATTTACTTTTATCTTTATTAATTCAGATTTCGGCACTTTTTTCCATCCTCATCCGTACATTTTCAAAATATTATCTGATGTATCAATAAAAAAACAAGGAACTGTATCTTTTATGTAATCATTTATGTAGTTAAGACTGTTAATTGTCATTAGTGATTATGCGACTTTCTAGAAACTTTCGATTAGCAAGTATGTTTTAATTTGTCTCTCTTATATGTCAAATTCTAGTTCTTCTGAGTTGTATGTCCAACTAATGAATTACCAGCATACAATTTTTCTAAACATATTTGAAATGCAAGAATATATTTTTGATACTGTAATCAAAGCGGGAGCTTGTCCTCAAAAAAGTCTTGAGATTTTACCTGTGGGTAATTCACACGTTAAGATGAATATTGAATGAAAATTATAAACATGAGACACTAATTTGCACTCTTATTATTTTTTTGTCTACAAGACTCAACAGTTGGAAACACTCTATTGATGATACTCTGCTTCAGGACTTTGAAAAACAATTGGTTCGTAGCAGATTTATATAGTACATGTTTAATAACTGTATCAAGTGGATGAAAAAAATTGTTCTTTCATTTTTGCTAGAGAACATTATAATAGAATAACTATTTTTTATTATGCTAATTGGTAGTTGTCAAAAGCTGAAACGTTCATTTACTAGGAATCTCTCAGGTAAAGGGGGTTGGATAAGCATATCTAATCAATATGAAGTACAAATATATGTATATAAAATATTAAGTTAATAGCTGCAATCACTAAAAGAATTGCTCTTGACCGCTCGATTCTGTTTACTGAACACCAAAGCCACACTCAATAAATAGAAATATAAAAGCTCGCTCCTTGTTGGTGTTATGACTTTTCAGAGAGAAGTATTAGTGCAAAAGTTCTATAGAAAAGCAGTATGTTTCAAGAAACCCGAGAAAAACCTCTCCTAAACATGAATATACTCAAGATATCAACATTACAAACTCAAATCTTTATTATTCGAATCCACATAAGAAACAAAGCGATTTGTAATGACAGATTAGAAATGACTGAGATTAGTTTCAGATACAAAGCTCTAATAAAAATTGTAACAAAAATTGTTGGTCTGCGCTTATATAGTATTAGTCTCAATTCAAAATAAAATCATTCTGGCTATTGTATGTTTGATAAGAAAATGGTAATCTCTGACTCTAATAATGTTTTAGTGTGACCTCAAACTCTAGTTAATCGCTAAAAATAAATTTCGATCGCTTAGCCTTTTAGTTTTGGTTTACACTGTTGACGAGAGCACTATTCCAACTTTGATCTGTTTCGTTGTTTGCTAATCTAGGCTTCAAATTTCATAATACTATTACCCGAAGCTTGCGATTTCTCATACAATATTTTTAGATTACAGTGTATAATTCTTAGAGTATGTGTTCTAGTGCGAAAGAAAGTATGTAAAAAAGTTATATGGAATATAAAATTCTTCAGGTCAAATTCTGAAACTTAAGCTTACATGAACTGATAAAAGGTGAAATCATAAACAAAAAGTCTTACATTCAATAGATTTAAAACATCGTTAGAAGATGTAGTATGTACGTTGAGTGAATACAATAAGTTGAAAACAGTGTTATGAGAGAAATAAGTATTAGATGAATTTTTTACGTATAAACAGTATTTTATATATATACACACAGGGAATTCTCAGTCATTCTAACAACCATTTTCAACGATGAAACTGTTGATGAAAAGAACAGCACAAAAAACACGAAATGCGTTGGAGAGGAATACAACAGTAATACAAATAGGAGATGAAATATGTGTTTAATATAAAAACCAAAGAGATATAGATGAAAAACCTTCATAAGACATATTTGTATGTATAGATATGTGATATTCTGAATATATTGATAAATATATAAAGACTTAACTTCATGAGTCAACATTAGCATTATGACAACATGTAATATAATCATATAATAGTAAACTTAACATCATAATCAATATGCAGGTGTGGATTTGGATATCCAGAACACCTACAGATTGATACTCACACCCATACCCACACACACACCCTCAAATGTTGGTGAGGGAGAATGGATTTAAAATTTAGTTGTGTCAACTTTTGAGTTCAATTGTGCCAATCGATAGTCAACATATGGGTTGGTCACATTCGTTTGTTTTGTATGTCTGTAAAAAGTTTCGTTATGCTCGTAAGTAGACAAAGTTGGCAAACATTGACCTTCAATCTTTTCTGACGAGTTTATATGAACAGGACTAATTTCTAATTCCGTCTCTTTTATTTTAATGACAGTGTCTGACGTTACCAAAAACTTCGAAGATCCATTTTCAACCGTACTTATATCGTACTTTTGTGAGTGAGCATTATGAATAAATAATTGTATGATAGGCTTGCAAATTAGTCTAATGATAAGATATGCTATTGCGAATAATTCAATGATAAGAGTACAGAAAAGCAATGTATGAAAGGCAAGTTCAGCGACACGAATAATCGGATATTGATTATTTTGCAGAAAAAATGGTTGTTCACTGAATATGAAAGTCAATGTCGTTCGTTGTGAAACATAACGAAGATAGTATCCGTCTTGCTCGTAGATCATGCCGTCCGAAAGTGAACTTTCTCCAAATGTTAATGTCCAACGGCCATCGTAGCGTGATTGATCACCAACTTTTAGTGGTTTGGTTTGATTGACAACTTTGATGAGCACGACAGAGAGTGTTGCAACACGCGAAAGTGTCTGATTTGGTGTCCAGAAAAATTGACATGTGTCAAGCGTATGCACTGTATTCACACCATCAACATCACGAGGACCGCGAAGACACAGACGGAATCCACCAACAAAGTAAGGTCCAGTAATATTGAGTTGCAGATTTACGCGATGTGCTGGTAATAAGACACTGACAGATCGTGTAATGTTGTCCGGTTGAAGAATACAATCATTTTCAGCGATGGGCATATTTAAATACTTGACGCCGGGTCTGTTCTGCTGAACAGTAATATCTGAACAACTGGCTCTTGTATTAACTAGATCGACAGTCATTGTAAAGGGTTGTTTATCAAGCATCTCGAAAATAGACCATCGTCTTCCATCTGGATTTGGCAGTGGTAGCTGTAGAGCACTGTCGAACAGAGCATTACGCATTGTCTTTTCACAAGAGGCATGCATTTCGTTTGACGTTTCAATTGGATACAATTTAAGATAATCAGTTGAGAACCAGAAAACAAAGGCGAAGATGACAGAAATAGCTAATGAAAATAGCCCACCTATCCATCGTTCACCATCGTTTACAATGTTTATGTATCTGAAAAAGTTTTTGATTTGATTTCGACGAAGATTTGCTTTTTGACATTTATCCATTTTCAATGCAAGCATTATGAGCCAAATAATGAGACAGAAGATGATAGCTAGAATTGTCCAAAATCCAGGTGCGATGATGAGACAACGAGCCGAACGACCAATGCTGAACATATTTTGCACAAGAATATCATCATAGTTGTTCATATCGGGTGAATCTGGATAGGTGAATGTCTGTGTATATGATGGATATGTATCAAGAGAAAGAGTATCATCAACAGAACCCATGGGACAGAATGCAGTAGGTAAACAGGGACTACACTGAAAACATGGATGATCCATTGGATTCTTAGTTTGCGGTGGGCACACAAAACACGGTCCTGCGCTGGAAAAGTTTCTATACGTACCAGCTACACATGGTGCTTCTTTAAAGACTAATGTGCGATATGGATTTTCAGTTCCTACAGAACAGAGACCAGGCGCTCTCGACAATACTAGTATTGCTCGAGCTTGATCGGTCAATAAATACAAGTTTCCCGACCAGGAAAGCATATGAAGGAAAAGAGGCGACGATGACATCGGTATTCTTTGTTGATTGTTTGGAAAGACAAAAAGAGGTATATTGAATGGACTATTTACATCGAATACCCATACTTCAGATTTAGACCAAGATCGATCGGGAACGTTGAAAACAGAAATTGCTACTGTTTCATTATTAAGCCACGCTACTGCACGACCAAAACCAATGCTACGTTGAGATGATTGGTCAATACGAATCAAAGAGAGCTGTAAATTGCCATCTGTTGAGTTAGAAGAGCGGATATTGAACAGAAAGACTCGGTCAAGTAGTGGTAAACCAACAATGACCATTTTACGTGTCGCACTGATAGCTACTGACATGTCATTAGCTTGATTGTAGTCTGTAGCATCATGTAACTTGAGCACATTACTGTGATTCAGATAGGCAGTGCTCATGTAATGAAATGGATGAAGGTTGAAGAGCATAGCAGTATAAAGAGGTACAAGTTTTGGAAAGGGCGTAAGTAAAAATCCGATACTAATTGCCCAGGAATCAGTAACATCTAATGCGTGTGGTATCATAGGACTAGACATAAACCAATTACTATTATTAATGAGTTGATCAATTCTGTTATTAATAATATCGAACGAAAGAATGAACTTATCAGCAAATACGTATGCGTATTGTTGAGATGGACTAACTTTAAGCAACATGTATTGTTGGTGTGTTCCAGACCAAATGTGCGTATGACTAGTATTTAAAACGATTTCTGTCGATGTTTCTAACAAAGAATATCAAATAAAAAGCTATCATATATTGACTATTAATCTCTTTTTCATTGAGTACATAACTAGTATATTACAGGTTGAATATGTTAAGTCTTACAAAATAATTGGCCAACAAATTATGTTAGTTTCTTTCGATTTCAGTTTTATTCGTGAATAACTTAATACTTTCACCAATTATTTTAGTGTTCCTCACACTGAAGACACACATATACTATATAGCGTTAAGTTGAGGACAAAGAAAATCCATAATGAACAGAAGAAAACATTTGAGTACGAGAAAGTACTTTAGGAATAAAATGAGACTAAAATGACTTGGAATCGAATTAGAGTATTGTTTCGATTCTTCTGAATCATGTTAGAGTAACCGTGAATATTTCAGTCGAGTTGCTTTTCGTATACACTTCATGCATTAAATTTCTCTATCTCGTACAGTCTACTTGTCTGTACAAAGCATATCAGCACATATATTCGAACGTGTGGAAATTACATCACGAATCTTCGGATGTTTAAAAACAGAGATATTCATTAAGTAACCTTATACGATTAGTAGAGGTCAAAAAGCATTAGATTGATACTAGACATACCACAGAGTGTTTTGTTTACTACCATGATGCTGAAGAATACATCCGACGTATTGGTATCTTCTGCTATTTGTACAATTCTGTACAGATCATAAGTGTCAGTGCCATCGTTAAATAACATGGCTGCACTATAGACATAGGCGTTGATATTTGAATAATAAGCAGTGCACGGAGGATAAATTGTGAACGGAGCAAAACTAATGGTGTAGGAATAGTGATCATTGTATGCAAAGATGACAAACTGATCATTGCCTGAAATACGTATACCATGTGCACCATCATCGTCATATTCATAGAGATGTTGGCACTCGACGAGCATCAATGACAGCAACACTATCGACATAGCCCATGAAACACCTAAAGTCTTTTGCATCTCTCAACGTTGAGTCTAAATACATAACAAGTTGCTCGTTAAGTATCCAAGAATGAATAATTTCAATAGAATCGATAGACACTCTCGCTCATAAAGTAATCCCAGTAGCAATCATCTTCTTCAAGGTCAACTAACCCGATCATTGAGCATTGTCGGATTATGTCAGAAATAGTTGGATTCTGACTTCAGTCAATCGGTCTCTATCAGACTGAGTACAGAGCTCAGTAACTCGAAATCTGGTGGACATTTAAGTGAGAGAGGATCTTATCAGATCTGAAACGTTTCAATGAATGGATACGGCAAGATCTTACCGAGTTCTACAGCGCATATTAAGAGTTTCGGAAAGATCACATCGGATCTCAATAAAAAAAGGGTGCTTTAGTGTTACTTGCTTTTCTTTTCGTCATCATTTATTATATATACAGGAAAGAATTAGATTTATGACGCCAATACCAATTATCTACTACCTACCATCATTATTCTTTAATAAGAACTAAACATGAAATAAACTCAGATATGCTATTATAATGCAGTAAAATGATATGATCAACACGTAAGAAAAGAAAACGTTGCATATATAATTTAAGTGAAAAGATATGAGAAGAAAGCGAGTGAAATAAGATAGAAAATAATCATCGAAAACTGATACATAGCAAACGAAACGTGATACAAAAGAAAACATGTCAAACGCAAGTAACAAAATAAAAGCATCACAATTACATTAGCTTATTGATATTGTTAACATTAACAACTCTTTTTTTACAGAGTCAAGCATTATGATCACCAAAAATGATCACATAAGAGCAGTTGTGAGGTTGCAAACGAACGTCATCAACTGAAATACAGTCGTATACGGGTGTAGTTGTGGAAACCTCTTCGATGACCTACATCCACACTCCTTGTCGATAAAGCGTTCTGTTAGTACAATTTTTGTTGGATTAAATTGTGAAACATAATTCATTTAAGATACTGTGTGGGTTTTTGGAGGGCAGACATTAATAGAATACAAATTACACTCTCCAGTTGAATACGAAATCAGAATTAAAAAAATATTCCTCGTTTCAAATCAATATTTTATATTTATATATCTGATATCTTGGAGTTTGTTTTAAATGATGACATCATAGACTTCACCGAAAAAGATATGCCCATGGTAGAAACTATTAAGATCTAATTTGGTTCATGAAAATGAAAGTTGAATCCAGTGATAGAAAGAATTGCAACATGAAACACTCGAAACCTATCCCAAGATATTCTATGTCATGAAAAGCTAAACATTCATTCAGATGCTTACCATACTCGGTTAAAAATTGCACAAACCGAAAACACAAACAGTTGGCGATCCATAATTTTTAACAGCCCAAAAGAAGAGAGATTGGGGCGTACTTTTCTCCGATATTGTGTGAGACAAAATCTATTTAAAAACAATCATCTGTGGAAAACATTCGAAAAAATGCATGAAAATGGTCCGCCATTCCGGTATAATTTTGAAAAAAGTAAGAAAATTTAGTTGAAAATCAACGCTGTTTTCCAGTATTTGAGTAAGCCAATAAATAACTTCATGTGTTCAGCGTTAGAACGTGAGAAGACAATTATTCACATTGTGTCTTTAACTATATATCTGAAGTTCCTCTATCTAAATTATATGTCAAAATCAAAATTTCATTAGAACTGCACACCATTTTCATGTATTTTTTTGAATGTTCTTCGAAGATAAGTAGTTTCAAAAGGGTGTGGGTTTTACACATAATCAGAAGGAAAAGATGTCTCGATGCTTTTTATTTCGATTGCTGAAAAGCGCAGATCGTTAGCTGTATACGTTCTCGACTTATTCAATTTTAACCGAGTATCTTTAAGTCTTGAGTCGACATTATTACTGTGATAAGTGTACGATTTTTAATGGAAAAAAAAACTTTTCAGCGTAAAAATTATTGATAAGATCAATTCGAGTGCATTAAGTGTGTAATCGTGCTATTCATATTCAAAGAAAAATGTCTTTATTCAACGGATACGATTGCTTATAATAATAACGCTATGTTAATGTTCATTCACCTATTCACAACTATTAATACACAACATACTCTTTATAAACTGTTTAGGCGTGAGTAAAATCACGCTAGTTTTAACTAACAAACCCACCATCCATAATATAGAGTATCTTGCATTGTAATAATGATTATTGGATATCTATTTCACTACTCTCTATTACGTAATCATCTCCATTGTAACCACGAAACATATCGGAAGAATATTTTGTTTAGGTCAATCAACTCTATGTAACTTTCACCGAGCAAAGCATAATCAAAATGAACTAAGAGAAAGCTATTGAAAAAGAACATTTGTGCTCCACAAAAACGGTAAGATGAAAAACCAAGGAACTTTTCTCGTAAGGTACTACTCAAGTCATTTATGAATGGCATCAACGAGATGAAATAAAACATTTAAGATAGTATCATCAAGGAAAAATTTAAATTGGTTTGATTTCAAACTTCGATAGCATATTTCTGCTCAAATGTCCTGCAATTGAAAAAGCAAGAATTATTATTAGTGATGACACTGAGAAACAACCCGATGCTGGTTACCACTGTAATGCATCAGTGGAAGACGAAAAAGTTTCAAAACTTGATCATTTCAGGTGCGCCAGAAAGAATGAGTAAATTTTTATACGAAGTTCTTTACATGTGCTCCCAATAGTTGATTTTCTTCTAAAGATTCGCTATAAAGTGTTGGATAAAATCGTTTCAACTATTTTATTTCGAACATGAAGATTAAAAGCCGCAAAAAACTCAAAAAGACAATAATTTTTTCAATTTTCGAAACAAATGCTGACGTTTTTTTCAGTTTCAATATGTTGCATGCTACGATATGAGTATGTAACTATTTACTTTGTATTCACTAAAAGATAACTTTTCAAGCGAAGGTTTCAATAGTGGTAAAACAAAATCTTTATAGCTGTCATAAAACAGTGCATTTTGAACTCGACTATGTTTATTTGCAGCGACATAGAATGCCAGTTCTATTTAATCAGAAGACGTTCAGTAGTCTTCTCATATTTAGTAGCGTTATTACATTTAATCGACTGAATCCAAGGGTAAAATTGCATATTCCATTCAGTTTAATTCATAAAAAAATCGATAACATCAGACATTTGATTTGCACATATCTTAAGCAAGCTAAAATGTGATTTAGAAAGTTGAAGGCTTTGCTCTTTCATATTTTGTGGCCTATCTTTCAATTTTTCTTTACATGAAGTATTTTCAATAGTTTTGCAAAAAGTTTTGCTGCAAGCCTTTTCTTATGAATTTAGGAAGCATTGTTAAGATTATACATAAAATAATTTCTTATAAAAAATAGCCCATTTCTTCTGAATCACTGAATAAAACTGCTGCAATTTAGTAACAGTTATATAAATATCAGTGTTACTATGGAGTACTATATCATTGTACTTCATGGTAGTGTTTTTTTTATATTTCAGCTTCTGATTGGTTTGCATTTCGACGAGTAGTAATTTTTCACTCGTCGTAGCTAGTGGTCGTGTTGTTGTAGCTTCACACAGATGATCAGATAACGGCCTATGGATAGCTGCATATATATTGATTTAAATCATTTTGACGAAGAATGACTTTTTTTGAGAGAGGATGGCCTTAACAGTGAGTAACTATTTGTACAAAGATAGAGCGTCATCAACAGAACGAGAAAAAAATATTGCTTTGGCATATAAATATACGTATTTATGTCTCTCTTTGCATCCGTTCTGTTTCTACTTGTATCACATGGCCATTGACGATGAATATGAAATTGTTCTAATCAAGAATGAAATAGATGCTCGTTTATGCGCTAAACTAATAGCGGATGAATTCGCTTTGCATAATTCTCTATCAGTTTTTATTCAATCAACACCTGAAAAATTATTTGATGAATGCTTTTGGCCATTTATGATCAATGTACTTGATGAAAAGTTATCATTTCTTATGCGACATCGTCCAACGAATGAAATTGCTGCAGTAGTCATAGCCAACGACCTCTTTTTAGAATGTAAAAATCATCCATACGACATTTCTAGTCCTGCATCATCGATTCCAAACATAGATTTATTTTCAGAAATGCTTGCTCAATTTGTTAATCATGATTATGATCAAGAATTGAAACCGAATATAATTTTATCTGTTTCAGTTGTTGTAACAAAATCTAAACACTCAGGTAAAAGTTTAGCTGCTCATTTAAGTGCTCATACATGTAATTATGCACGATATACAAAAGGATTTCAATATGCATTAGTACAAACATCAAATCCAGCAACGCGTAATATCTATGTTAAAAAAATGAATGGAAAAGAAATAATGATTGTTGATCCAGCAACTTGGTTATGGAAAAAGAAAGATGATGGCTTATCACGACCATTTAAAGATTATAAAGGCGAGCCTGTTGTCAATATTTTTGTTAAATTGAATGAACGAACAGAACTAATATAGATGAAGATTAGCTTTGTTTTTTGAAATAAACCATATTCAAAAATTTTATTCAATAAATAATAAATTAGAATACATGATGGGCTACTGACAAAAAAAAACTGTTTTTATTTTTAAATATTCTTTATTGACTAGTTTGAAGTGTAAAGAAAGAGAGCTTATGTTGATTGAATTCATCGTCTATGTTTTAATAAACAGCTTTACGCCTGATCAAAGAATGCACATCTCAACTCCTTATTATTCATAAAGGAATGGTATAGGTGTGTAGGGATGGTTACGAGTTTAGAGAACACGCAAAGCCACACCTTTGCAGACTCGTTGTTTCAAGAAACACTTCCAGCCATGTATGTTAAGATGTAGGGTCGTGAGACAGAGGAAGTCTGTATGGCAACGAGAAATATATTCTTTAGATGAAGACTATCAGTAAGATGCTTCGAGTGATGATTTAGACTCGCTCGACTATATTTAATTTGAGGCATGAATAACTACTACTTGTTTTACTGGAACATCATCTGTTCGAATCTATCATTTCTTCGGTTCACGTAAGAATAGTTAGCACAAGAGTCGATATTTCTTCTTCAGATTTGCTCTGTTAACTGTGGTATGCTTGCAGTTGTATGGCTTTCGAAATATTCTTAGCCTGAGTTTCTGTGAAAATATGAGCAATTTAGCATAAACAAAAGATTAAATAATGGAATT
>CAJNSZ010000171.1:104997-157195 GCA_905329745.1 Rotaria sp. Silwood2 | reverse complement strand
CGCCCCCGCCCACCCCCACCCTCCCCCACCCCCACACTCACCCACACCCACACTCACCCACACCCGCACCCACACCCACACCCGCACCCACACCCACACCCGCACCCACACCCACACCCGCACCCACACCCGCACCCACACCCACACCCACACACCATCTCCAGATGCAAATTGTAACGATGCTTGTTCATCATGATCTCGAATAGAACAAAGGGCATCTAGGCAAGCATTGGATACCATGGTAACAATAATTTCACCGATATATATATACTTATCTAAAACGACAAAAGAATAAAGAGTCAATTCATGGTACTGCCTGATTTTTATCGGTTGGTTTTATCAAAGATTGCTGCTGGAATCTTATATTCAGAAGCTTCGTTAATCAAATCATCATCCATAAAGCTTTGAATTCTTCCAGAATGATCTTCTTTCACTAAAAGAGTAAGTAGAAGTCTCTTTAATGAATAATCAGCCCTGGTTTTCTCGTTATCTGTTTCGAAAAATTGTTGCGACCAGGGGTCTTCAATAGCTGCATTTAATTGCTCTTCTACTTCGATAATAGAAACATAATTTAGAGAAGCCAGATAGATTAGTAACGCAGCAGCAGTGTAATGTTGTTTCAATGATTTCATTGAGTTGAGGATGTTGAAAAGAGATTCAATCGACTGACATCCTGACATAATTCGCACACTTTTAATAAAACAAGAAATATCTAATTTTCTTGATGACTCAAGTGCCGCTTGCATGATCATTTCAATAAGATTTACAGACACCTCTTCAAAACATGCATATACTGCTATGCACTGCTCTTGAGTCAATAAACAAACTTTTTTACTTGTTTCATAGACACCTTTCCGAAAAGCAACTTCACCAAACGAACTCTGACGAACTGCATTCCGAAAATCAGCTGGTATGTCGTGACAAAGTAATTCCGCCACCTTCATATAATCAAGACTTCCAAAAAATGATTCATAATCAAAATTCTTGCACATATCTTCAATGAATAATGGAAGAAGAGTCGCTGCGTGTTCTGTGATCCAACGAGCTGCAATTTTAGTAGAAGAAATTTCAGAATTCGATGTCAGACGGTCACTTGTACTGGTCATGTACGAATAGTACACTTCGATAATCTCGTATGTCTCTGGCTTATCCTTTACATGTAAGTACAACTTAGCTAATGGTGCGTGACGAATAAGCAATGAAGATGAATGCTGTCTTAGATGATCAAGATATTCCAACTTTTCCCTTGCAACAATTTCATCCTGAGGTTCATCATTCATATATAACGAAAAAATACATATAGCGATGAATTCATCCAAATTCTCTTGTTTATTATTTGTAATAGTAGTCCAGAGAATATTTTGAATTTGTTCGTTGTTTGGGAAATGTAATAGATTTTTTCTAACGATGGTTTTTAGCTTTGTTTCGTGACAATCAACCAAAAGTCTTCCAAGAAACTCAGCAAATCTTTCATCAGATGCTAACAAATCGCCAGGTAAATATTCAAGAAACCATTGCAGAAACGAGAGATCGGCTGAGTCGGATGAACTATTTGACAATGATACTATGAGATCAATAACATAATCTCTTGCTTTGACTGATAATTCCTTGATTAATCGAAAGAAAGATATTTCGTATTTGGATGTCTTCTGATGAAAATTATTAAACCTATCACGTTCGAACTTTAAAACATTTTTCATTTGATCAATCGTGTTGACAACTAGAGTAGATAAAAGATGTTCAATATCACCAAATGTTTTCATCTCTTTTTCATTCCAATAGTAGAGATAATCAATAATTTTATTTGTACACTCCTTCTCCATATTCCATTCGTGACTTTTGATTAATTTGATAGCTCTAGTACGAAGATGGTCATTTTCATTACTCATTAATTGACAACATATTTCGACAATAGTTGTTGTCCAGGGTATAGATGAGGCTAATAGAATTGCACCATAATAGGCAAACATGTTCAGTATGGTGTCATCGCGATAGTTAAGCCATTCTAGCACAAAATTACGTGCAGATTCAGTAACATTCTCCTCTTTTACTAAAGTGTATTGAAGTCGGGACACTTCCATTTTTTCTGCTTCGGTGATTGATGATGAAAGAAGCTTACAAATACTCGATGCTACTTCAACATTCAACGAACATGTTAGCTCTTTTTCAAGTGCTATTAAACATTTTTCAAGCAACGATGCTGGAACCAATTCTTGTTCAATATGGCACTCGGCTGTTTTCTTTATCACAGAATCATCAAGGAAACGAACATAAAATGTCATTTCATATAGATACATGCTGGTCAACAACGTCGAACGAACATTGCTCATATTCGATGTCCGAAAATATTTCATAGAGAAATATTTGGAGAAAAGTTTAGAATTAGAAGGAAAAATTTGATTAAATGCTAACGCACTACCAGAGGACTGTAAATGGCGGACATATTGACACACATCACTGCGAAAGGGTGGTATTGTGACAAGTGCTTCACAAATGACTGATTGTTCATTCATATTTACTGTTTCCAATCGTTGTATTATATTATAAATGAGTCCTTTTTTCAACGGAAAACTCTCATCGCGAATGACAGACATGCAACGAACAAAGAGTGCAACATAGATTAAAAGTGGTGTAATCGGTTTGATTTCTTCTAACCACGATATTAAACGAATAAAGCACTCTTTAAAACAATCTCTAAGAGGTTTGAATTTCACATAATTTGGAAGCATAAGATGAAAAATATTTATAGCAGCATCCACTCTCCAAATAGGTTGCTTTATTGCTTGAACGAGGATCCATAATTTCTCGAGTCTTGTCTCCGACGACATTGAATATTCATATCCCTGAGTTACTTTAGCAACAACAGGCTGCATACAATTCTAAATTGTTCTGAGCATTATCAATACGACGTTGCTCTTCGTTGGCAGCTAGTTCATGTTCGTTTTTGACATCGTCGAAGTTCTCGACTATGAGTATGTGGCTTGTGAGCGAACGCAAAAAATCATTTTCTACCGCTTTTATAAAACGCCAAGGTGATCGATCCAGACTGCTTTTAGTAATGATAAAACGAACGAAATTTTCCATCCGATATTGACTAATTATAGGTGACAGTATAGAGATTAAAATGCATAGACGAATACATGGGCAATCTATCATAAGAAGGCCATAAAGCGATTCAATTAGCAAATGAAAAAATGGTAAAGGAGATGTTTGATTAAAACATAGTTGTTTTTGGGCAAATAGCTCCATGTACAAGTGTTGAACTGAAACAGGAACATAGGCAATAAGAAGTGTTACCGGTTTATGCTGTAAAAGTTGGAGTGGGTGGATTCCTAGTTGTAAAAGATGAATGTCTGCAGCTTCAAGTTCTTCAGTTTCGATTACATATCTCGATAAACTAATACAACAAACGAATGCTAATCGTCGAACAATAGCATCCTCATTCCAATCAGCTATATTTGTCAGTTGAATCGTCGATGGAATTTTAATGTTAAGCAAAGCAATTCCTTCAGATAGAAATTGTTTCTGAGATAAAAGAGATGTTCGTGAGCGTAATAAATTAGTATACGCATGGGATATTGATTGAATGAAATCGAGTATACCTTCCGAATCAATGATGAGATCTTCCAAACTATCTAACAGATTATTTTTAAACCTTGAGCGTGGATCTACAAAATAGCATTGGCGTAGGTAGTAATGAACGATTTTCATATATGATACAGCATATTGCCAAAGTTGAGAGCCAATATATTTTTCATAATTCGATGAATGACTAATACCATAGAAACAAAATAATACTATTAAACTATGAATAGCTTCTAGGGTTACATTTGTTGATACTGCTCTGTCGACTATGTTTTGACATTGATCAATCAAATTTTGCACTTTAACTGTCTGATTCGTAGCCGTATCATTGAAATAATCAATGAAAAGACGAGATAGTGATGAATCACGATGCATGCGACAAGCTTTGAACACAATCAACGGACTATTTTTTTGATCTTCGTACTCCAAGGGTGTGGGTGTGGGTGTGGGTTGGATGTTGATGTTCTCATCATGCGCACACTAACACCCACATCCACGCCCACCCACCCACACCCTCGAATATGGCGGATCGAAATGAGTAGTTATGATAATTTAGCACAAAATAAAACGATCATTCTTCGGTTAGATTTAACTACATGTTGAATTAACAAGTGTCACTTTATTATAGAGATGGTCAACATTGATTGCAGCTTGTGATTAGGCCATAATCTGTCGTCAGGACAATTTGAATTGGCAAGTTGGACTAGTTCAGACATAGATACAAGGTCTTTCTCATTGAGATGACCAGTCCCAATGAGCACGGTAAGTATGTCAGACGAGAGCTGACTTCTAGTATGGACATTTTAGACTAGTCATGTTGGACGTCTCCTCTTATTTTTTGCTTGCCTATGAGTTCTATCAAATGTGAAGAACTAGTTTGATCTGAGATGTTCAATTTTCAACAGCTGTTCGACCCACTGATAAGTTCACTTTAATGATGAAAATTAAAAGCAAGCCGTTTTCGCATAGATTTTCAGTTTACGAAAAAACAATCATTTATTTTGAAATAGTAAAATTTGATAGGGCACTAAACGAAGGAAGTCAATTCGTAGGAAAGAAGAATGATTAAACAATTTCGTTATTTGAAAGTTTCAACACCATATGCCAGAGGCATAAGTACCATAACTTGTAGTGTGGCAGCCAACTCCTTAATTTCTTCACTTTGGGGGAAGATTTGTCGAAATTCTTGTTCTGATACTTGCTTCTTATTACCAAAGGCTTTATACACACTGTCCTTAATTAGTTTGAGTTGACTTTCGGCATCATCCTGTTGATCATCGTTGTTATCTTGTTGATCATTGTTCTTCTTGGTGGTTATCATAAAGAACAGACGAAAAACAGCAACAATCTCGTCAGGTATAAGAAAGCCATCCCGATTAGAATCACACAATTTGAAAAGACAATTCATTATTATTTCAGGAGTTTTCTTGCTCATTAATCCAATAGCCAATACATACTCATATAACTCAATCTTTCCTACAAAATTACAGAGAAATAGACACTTTTTCGATTCATTTTTCCTGTTGAACATTTTTCTAATTATTCAAGTTAAATCAAGTAAAGCAATTCTCCTATTATTTGAAAATATTCAATCTTGAAAAATTGCTTTGTATCTTTTATAAATCTACTCAATCTGAGCAGAATCTTGTTGAATCGGCCGTCTTTGAAAAATGATTATTGAGCAATGTTAAATTTTTGTTAGAATGTAGGGGAGATCGAATCCAAAAAATACTATTTCAGAATAATATCTACAGATATTTCGAAATCTATCAACTTTCTTCTTGGCATAAGTTCTCTATGAATAGACAAATTTCTTCAATAATTGTCTCTCGGAAGTGGTTTTAACATAATTTCAAGTGTAAGACATATTAGGTATTGGTTAAAAGATGTCTGAGAGATTTTAGAGATTTCTCTCTTATCATCAATTTGAATCTTTTTTTGTATTTGTGAACTTAATATTGAAAAGGATGTCGATTGTTCACCATAATTCAATACTTTTAGTTCAGTCTGAAAGCGACCAAATAAAAAACATATGAATTATCAATGAATTGATTTAACTGGAACTTTGACAAAAAATTATTTTTCTCGGAGAAAAGTATATATTGTAATAAACGATAAAAAGAATAAAGTACAGACCTGAGTTATCCCGATCGATCGTATTGAATATGATCTTGGCAAACTTGAGCATGCTTTTATCGATGTTTACGTATGGCATAAGCAGCATTTCTTGAAATTGTTCTTCTGTTATACCGTCACTAGGAAATTTGTTTCTGAATTCTTCTGAAAAGAAGTACAATTTTCACGAAAATCTCTTTGAATAAAAAATTTGACAGAATACATGACAGCACGAAACTTAATGGAATTAATCATTTGACTAGTTTATTGCGAAATTTTGAGTATCAATTAAGAAAATATTCTGAACTATCTCTATTGAAATTTCTAAAAAAAACTGTTTTCTATTGTTGTCTATATATAATTCAGTCTCTCGTTGCATTTTATCTATAAAATAAATATAAACACTAAACGATTACTGTAGAATTATGGATTAAAAAAGGTGTTCCTCACAATCAATTAGAATCTATATTATATTTTATTGAAATTTGATTAAAAGTTCCCTTACGAAAATAAAAAGGGCAACCGTTTTCTTAATCAACATTGATGCTTTTGGAGAAAAATTTAAAATTAGAGATGCACAAAAAATAGTTCTGAATGCTATTGAGATAAAAAACGTGATAATCTAAAGTCGAGAAATAATCGATTGACTAACCGTATAAAAAGAGAATTTTCTTTTTGCTCATGTTTGTCGTCAACATCAAACTGTCTATTTGAGTCTGCGTCAGTTCAAGATTACTGTCAGTTTGTTTCGTTGTTTGAATCTTGAAGGCCATAACATACAATGTTTCGAACACACTTGTGTCGGATATTGATTGACAACAATCACAACTATGTTTAGTTAATTTAGTAAATGACACGTGTGAATGTCTTTCGTTTTTTTCATTTTTATGTTAGCAACCTTTTCATGTAAGAAAATTATATAAAATGAGAAAAATAGCGTCAATTTATATTGGTAACTAGAAATAAAACAGAACAAATCTTATCATATAGAAGAAAATGTTCGAATGAAAACTATTTTTTATTTATTTTTATCATTTGCATTTGTCTGAATATGTATGAATGATATGACATTAAGATAGAATGAAACAAATTATTATTGTCTCTCAGGTGAAAATATTTTTTTTACCATGATGATATCATTCGATGTCTAACTGTCGACTCAGTCATTTTCTGTGCATCACATGTGTAATTATATGTAAGTTCGCAGTCTGAATAATTTTTATATGAATAATAATTTGTCGATCGTTTCTTTTTATTTCTAGTTACCAATANATATTTTCCAATTTATCGATGTCTTCTCGAAGTGAATAGATTTGAATGATCGTAATTCGCATCGCATTTCGTATTTGAGTGAAACTCAAAATACATCTACTGTGTAAAGTAGAAAATACATTATACAAAAAGTTTGGTGATATTCTGGAAAAGTCTATATGAATTCAGACTAAATTTTTTAACTTTTTGAAAACTACTACCGATCTTCAAATTACACCTTTTTGCTGGGGAATGAATTTGAATTCATACTTTTACAAAGATCAAGCATTTCATAAAAAATAGAAAATCAACTAATGAATCACAACAATTTCAAAATAACATGAAAATACTGAAAGTCACTTTGGCTTTTCTAGAATTTCGAAAAAAATTACAGTGCAGTTGTAAATGCAATGGCCTAAAGAGCGTTTCTAATTTATAAATAAAATGAACACGAAACCAGTTGGCAAAAAAATTTAATTCTGCATTTATTTACTTAATTAATTAACTTTTGAATTCAATCATATATCAATTTTATTTAGCTTGAAAACTGTCTGAATACTTCAACTAAATAATCGATTGGTGAAAAGCAAGAATTGAGATTCGCAAATTGATTTGTCTTCTTCGTCAAGAAACAAGTTCATCTGCTATCGAATTGATTAATGCAGCGCAATATGCTATAATTAAAAATCAAGAAAAAAATAGGGGTGGCACTTTAACTTTACTTTAAAGTTAAAGTTTAAAGTACTACTTTAAACTTTAACTTTTAAAGTTTAAAGTGTCACTTTAAACTTTAAAAGTTAAAGTTAAAGTGGACGTACTTTACACTTTAACTTTAAACTTTTCAAAGTTAAAGTCTAGGGGTAGGAAGTTACTGTTACCGAACCGTTACCGTTACCGGTACCCTTGGGTCCTCAACTCCTATTTTTGAAAAAAAATTTTTTTTTCGAAAAAATTTATTTTCTGGTCAAGAAGTCTGTTTCTGCGTTAAAAAAAAATTTTTTTCAAAAATAGGACTTGAAGCCCCAAGGTACCTCGTTACACAGTCCATGAAGAGTTATGGGTACTTTCATAAATGTTTATTCACTTTTATGAATTTTTAAGAAAAATTGTGTTTTATAGGAAAACGTTTACTTTAACTTTAAATTTTTTAAAGTTAAAGTTTAAAGTATGGTCACTTTAACTCTAACTGTTAAAGTTTAAAGTTAAAGTGCCACCCCTATGCGTGTATATGAAAGGTTACTCCGGTGGTATACTTATCATTTATAATTCCGAGAGTCAAAAATAGATCATAAGCATTAGCATTTTGCTTAAATCTCGGAAAAAAAACATCTTTTTTGTAGAATGAAGCTAAGCTTGATATAGATCTTATTCATTTATCTAAATTGATTTCAAGAGCACGGTTCACACTATATGAAAATGAAATAATTATGATTAAAAATTAGATTAAAATAAGAGTGTGAGAGTAAAGAATAGCAGCATTCACATCCTTGTGAAACGAAATATTGGAAAAATCAGAGCGATAGTTTTGGAACTCACACTGTTAAATTGAGAGATCAAAAATAGTTGATAAATGGGATAGCCTAATTAATGAAAAATCGCTCAATTACTTTATCGTTCTTTCGAACTCGTATCTAATGATGTCAATGTAAAAAAATTTTCCTAACTAATCAAACCTATCTCAAAAATACATTCGATCAAGTTACTGATGACTATCAATTTGATCTTAAGCAACGCCATAAACAAGATCAAGAATTATGGTGTGGGTATGGGTGTAAATTCAGCGAAGAACAACACCTACACCGACACCCTTGATCGATTGTGAACATTATCAAATAGAGTTTTGAACAGATGATTGATGATGAAAAACGAATAATAACGATTTCTGAATATCTTGTTCAACTTGTTTTGAAACAATCAAATGGTTTAATTCGTATTGATGAAGAATTTCAGAAAATTATCGTTCAATATCATACCAATAATAAATATATACATACAACTGCACAAATGTATGAATCCTACATTGAATTCACATCAGAAAATGTTACTTTTACGTTTTATGTACAAACAATTGTGTCTACTTTACTTGAGACAGTACTCAATGATCAACTTATGAATAATCCATTAGCACCTATTAATATTTATCAACAGCTTATTGAAATTATTTTAAAATATTTCGAGGAGCGAAAATGCATTGCCTCGATATTTAAACAAATAACTCTTCAATCCGCAAAAAAATAGTGAAATAGAAATGATCATCAGTATTTATGATGAATTGTGTACATTCATTTATAAATGTCGAGCAAAAATTATATTTAAAGATAATGATCTGATTACTTTTATTATTAACTGTTTACGAATGCTTGGAGATCTTTTTTATGACAAATTTATTATTTTAATTCATAAAAGAATAATTCAAATTTTACGTTACTATTGTGAAAAGAGGAAATCCTTAATTCGATTAACAAGATTATTGTCAATTGATTAAATATTATTGTTCCAAGAATGGCTATATCAATGCAAAATCTACAGTAGAGAACTGCGGAACCACCGTTTATTGGTCCCAGTCCCGGTACCCGTGCTGGTTAAAATTTTCTATTTCGTCTGATCCCGATTTTTTTTCTAAATAAGAGCGATTTCTTAGAATGTGAAGCCTAAATTTTAAGATTTCTGTTCGTACTTCCAACTATTACTACAGTTGTCTTTTTCAATATAGAGAAGTATAATAAAAGCACTTAAGATTTCATACTAGAAATAGAAAAAATGTGTCTTCTTAATCCTGGATAAAGATCCAAAGAATTAAAAGGCCGACAGTGTGGATGAAACCTGAAATTCTGTCCTCAATCAAGAAATAGCCAGAAAAACAACGACAAATAATGTAGAATCAAAAGAATAGTTAAAATAGTATTGAATCAAATTCATGCTTATTGCACCAATGCGCCTATTTAAAAGCTAAAATAAGTTATCGAAAATCTCGATTTCTGAAATCAGAATCAAGATTAGTGAAAGATTTTTATCAGAATCATAAAAAGAAACGGCTGATTAACAGATTTTTAGTCACAACAAAAAATAATAAGTATGAAAATCTACTGTAGTCTAGTTCTTGATAAAAAGAATGCGCCGAGACTAGCTTGAAAAATTATTGGTCCAGCTTCCGGTTCTGGTTCCGCGGGATCGAGACAACTTTGCAGTTCTCTAACCTACAGTCGATAGTTATTCATGTCTACTTGCAATATCTCGTATTTAGAATTCAACAGATTTCGAAGAAATTCAATATGAAACTATTTCTTTGGTTGAAGATAGATCTGCGGAAATGCTTGAAATTTTAATAAAAGTTAGTATAGATTATATACCTTTAATATAGAGCAGACACCAACGGCTTATTTATTTTGAAAAAAGATATGAACCAATGGCAATTTGTCAATTTCAGTACATTAATTCAATAGTAATCCATTATGATTAACAAACTATGAATTATTTATTATCGAGAGATCAAGAAGCTTGTGAAACATATTGGTAAGAATGTGTATGTCAACTTCTAGACTTATTTGCAAAACAAGATTAACACATTGCTACTTTTTATCCTCGAATCGAGGGTCCAGCATAACCCATCTGTGTTTTTTATCCTATTATGTATACTAAACGTGTACCATTATATTGTCCACCCGCTTACCAAAGATATCTCAAGTTTCTTTAATCATAAATTTTATTTAATAAATAAATCGATGCCGAACATCATCATTCAAGTAACTTAAAACAGAAATCAAACAGATACTTACAGTGCTAACTATTCAAATTTTAATGCTGTTGATAGGATAAAATCAATCGAAAAATAGATCGAATATCTTCAAGTAATTCTTTTGTATTTAAGCGAAAGACGATTTGTTACTTACAGTGCAAAGTCGTGTTCTATAAGTTAAGAAGATTGATCCAATTCAAGTAGAATGAAAATTTTGAATACCAAGCGCATTAATTTAAAATATGAACTGTCAGTAGCGCACGTGAATCTTGATAGTCAAATTTCATAGTATATATAGTCTATGTGAAGTGACCACAGTTCAACATTTTAGAAGCATATAGCTTTTGTTTTCCCATTAAAGTTCAATAGATCTCTGCAAGTTACATAAGACAAAAATAATGTCACACATAGTAAAAAGTAATTTTACAAAAAAAGCTCAAGATATTATTATTGTTAAACAAATATTTGGGTTATGGACACCACACTCTGCCTGTTGTGCAGTGCCTTCTGAATATGTGCGATTTTTTTTTCTTATGTGACTAACAGAGCTCCAACGACACTATGACAAAAAAAAAAGAAAACTAACCGTTTCTGAAACGCATTGAAGCGCAGCAAGATATAGACTGTAACTTAAATACCTTGAAATTCGAATATCATTGTTCGTTAATGTTACAGATAGCTCATCTTTTAAACTAGTTAGTTTGAAAGTAGAAGTATTTATTTGACCTGAATATGATCAATCTCCATAACTTACAGTACATGCCCTTTTGCATGTTAGTTAAAGTTTACTCGATATTTCACGAACATATTTCTATCGATTCTCGTTTCACTGAACGACTATATTCAAGATTTCTCATATTTTCTAGTTATGAAAATATTTCATATACCATTATTTGCTAGATATTCAATATGAAATATTGAATGACGGCAAATCTAGGAAAGAAATCTTTTCTATGAGAGTACTTTCTTGAATTGGCTTTCTTGTGAAAAACGAATAAAAAACAACTGAGAATTAAATTCATAAATAAAAGTATTTTAACTTCAAGGCAACCAAAAGAAAATTTCGGATTGGTAATAAAAGTTTTATGTTGATGATAAATATTTTTCTAATATTCAGTCATTTCCCAAAATCTAATTGGATATTAATTATCATAAAAAATTATATGTATGATGTTTATTTAAAATGATGGTTTCATTTCTAAGATTTTAATTTCATTTACTTGAGTGTGGGTTATGACATCGATATGATTAGCAGTATTCCTGTCGGTTCCTGAAGTATCCGTTCTTCGGAAACATTGACCTAAGTACTGATTCATTTAATAGAATAGGTATAGATTTTTCTTCAAATACGTCCAAATGCTTATGTGCTCTAGTCAATAATCTAATTTTGAGGATATTTACTAACATTTTCAATTTCGACTGATGTTGAGAAACATTCTTGAAATGGAAACTTGCATATTTCATTGACTCAAACGTCTCCACAAGATACATGAACAAATGTTATGATTGCCAATGTTCCCTTGGTCGTTAGTTCATGAAATGAATATCATTCTTGTTTAGTCATCTAAAGTTACTGATCAAGTAGATTTAATTCATTAATCAGCAGCCAATGAGCAGATCATTGTATAACCAACTCTTACATTTCATGTCAAGATCATAGAAGCATTGAAAGTCTTCGTGTAGATTCATAAGATGATTCGTTATGCTTCACATTCTAACATCATATGGTTTCGATAATTACTGACAAATCAAAATGTGCTATTCGCTGGAATGATAAACAAAGATCAAATAATTGCTATATGGAAAAAAATGTATTTTACTTGTAATCCAGTACAGAGTCAAAAGAAAAACGTAAAGACTCATGGTGAAACTTAAAAGGCAATGTCAATTATGAAAATTCTATGACTAAAACTTTTTATTTAATGAATTGACGTTTACTGAAACTGTTGATAGACATGAATTTATTTAGATATAAATTCAAGCGATAAATAATAATGCGTTCAATGGATACAAATTGAGAAAAAATTAGAATAATTAAACAAATGAGTATGAGAGAAAATCTAACAGATGAATCAATTATTACTTGGAACAGCTGAGAAAACCATATATTCCTACAAGAAATGATTACGATAAACAATCCGAAAATATTTATTTTCAATAGAAATACTTACAATGAGAAACAGAGCAGCAAGTGACATTGCCTTCATTTTAACATCAAGATCCATTGGAACTACAAACGATAAATATTCGACAAGAAGTTTTTAATTGTTGTCAATAGGTTTACCTTTAAGTAAATATGCATCGGCACTTGTAAGTATTTCTTTCAAAATACCACGATATTTCTTTTGTATAAATCCAACTTCTGAAGTTCCATCAGTACCAATTAACTTTCATTAAGTAAAAATAATTCTAGAAAATTCGAACTAAAATTTTACAAATATTACCTACAAAATATTTGTTTTCACAGCGACAACTCAATGGTCCGTCACACACTCCTAAAGGACCACGTACAGTGAGAACATGATTATCGTCGCTATCTTTGATGGCAAAAATAGATCGACAACAACTTCCCCTAAATAATGAATATTTAATGAACTCAATCTCATTTTATGTTTATTGGAACCTCATCTTACTGTTGTGCTACAGTACCAATTAAAGTTCCAGGTGGTGATTCGACTATCACTTCTTGACTACAACATTTGGTATTAGCACACCAGCAACATCCTGAGCAACATTTGAATTCACGTTTTATAAGAATAACATCCTAATTATTTCCAAGAAAATATTCTTATTCAAAATCATTTCAATGAATCTTACTGACCTGATTGCTATTGTCAATAATACGCAATGTAAAATGTCGTCTTGTTGAACAACAGAAACGTTGCCAAAATGATGAAGCTTTTCAAAGGTAAAAAAAAAATTTTTAAAACAATATTAAATTTCTATTGATTTACTTTCTAAGGCTTGCAACATGCGTACATTGTTATCAGTATAAATATCAAATTTAGCTTCAGATGCAATACCAAATATAACTTGAATAATGTATTTTAAAAATAAAAGAAACTTCAAATTAAATGAATTCTTTTAACTGATTTACTTTCACTCATGGAAGGAAGTTGTTTAACGTACAATGAATCAGTCATTCTTAAACAATTTAATCCAGTTGTAGCGTTGAATGTTGTAGGTAATAATGGTGCTATTTGGTCGTTATTTGATGGATTGATCTTCTCGTCAGATTCTATTACATTCATTTCTATGAACTTTATAGACTAACGATGAAATAATTTTTAATCAATGAAATATTTTATCTAAAATATCCTCAATAAGAATTCAAACGTGCTTTAATTTTTTTTGTCACTTGTTCTGTGTTCTCCGTTTTTTTTTCTTTTTCTTTCATGAGGAGCAAATACGTTGAAAAAATAACAAGTTTCTTTTCGTAGGTAATGAAAGCAATGCATGATTTCTTTTTTCATGCAAGCAATATGAAGTGTATCCAAACAAAATATGCTATTGGCATTCAATTTTTTATATAATGCACACGAACGCGTTTCTATACAAATCATACGAACGTTATTCAACCCGCACAAACGAAAAACAAATTATGAAATACTACATGACGAATTACTCCCCGGTAAGTGAAAAAAGAACTGAACTATTTTTATTTCTATTTTGACAAATCGCTTACAGTGACTGCCAAAATAATTTAACAAAGATTACTTTGAATTTGATTTCCAATAAGAATTTTCGAAGATGAAAATTATTGCTAGTCTTTCAAGGGCAGGACGTCTTAACCAAAAAAAGACTATTTTTTTCTTCTTCTAAAATTTGTAAAGAGAATCTTGTTTGAATTCAACAATTCTCTACAGAATGAAACGACTTGCAGCTCTCTAAGGCAATTTTTGACCGAAATCTATCAATATTATGAAAGGCACAAACTGAACTTTACATACGACCTAGCAGAAAAAAAAATGTTTTTTTGCATCTTCCATAAGATTAATGTATCGAGGTCAAAGAAATATCGTCGAAAGCTGAAATGTGACTCACGTTGTAGAGAATCGTTTGTTATCTCATTCTGTATAATTCAAGTAGGATTATATTTGCAGATTCAAAGAATTGAAAATATTAATTTTGGAAAAAATAGCAATAGTTTTTATCTTCAAAAATTCTTATTACAAATAAAATTCTTTACACAATTACTATTTGGATTCTTATTGGTATTTATGGCAGCAGGAAAAGAAAACTGCAAACAAACCTGATGAATTAGATTGAAAGCCACTCTATATACTATGTTATCCTGAATTATTCTCGAGTTTATGGACAACATAAACAACGTAAAAAATACTGAAAAAAGAATGTTTATTTGTACAGAAATGAATAGTAGAAGGATGGATGCATAGGTCATAGTAACTATAAAACTGCTTGTACTGTATTCTCATCAGATTATTTTTAATAAAAAGACCGTAAAAGCAAGAGAAAAAAAATATTGTTATAGACAGACAAATATATACTAGAGAGAAGAAGAAGAACGACCAAGAATCGTCACTATAACAGCGAAAAAATGCATCTACTAGAAAAAGAAAAGAAAAGAAAGAAAGAAAACTACGTCCTGTTTATTCTTCGATGATGTTGACGTCAATATGACTTACTACAGAGTATTTTTCTTCCATTGCTTGACTAAGAGATTCTCTTTCAGTAATTATTCATCGTTGATAATTGCCAATGGTGTTGAATGCCACTTAAATTGTGTGTTATACTATTTATCTAGTTGATTTAATTCAGCGGCGAATCTAGGAAATTTTCAATATGGGGCGATTCTCTGAAATAGGGGCGATTATACTCATAAAACGTCTTTTGAAGCTCTATAGAGGTAGTTTCAGCTCAATTTTAAGCGTTTTCTACTAGAAAAAAAATCGATTCTTTGCTGTGTCGATATGGGGCGATCGCCCCAAGCACCCTTCCCCTAAATTCGCCACTGATTTAATTGATGTGTGATAGAGCATATGTGTCTATAAGCGAGCAACCTTTATTTTCCATTCTTTTTTTTTTGTATTTTTTAAAAGAACCATTTATATTTCTATATTCAATAAGTACTTATGAGAAACACATTGTTCTGTAAAAGTATATGAGTTCTTTCTTTTTTTTCAAATTCTAGCATTGAAACATAAAAATTGAATTGATGGCATACAAAAATAGCAAACAACTTTTTATTGTTTCTTCCACTCGATCTCAAATTTGAAGGTGAATTGATTATATAGATTGACATTATAAATAGACATATGGATTCTTTTTATGACGATGTAGAGAATCAGATTATAGACGACAACGCCTTGAAACAATTTACAAGTTATCTACAATGTTACGGTGTCATTCATTACTTAATTCATGTTTAAAATAAAAGGGAAAAAAACCTGAAAATTTACAATCGAAAAGAGAACACTTAGTTTCACGTGATATCAATAAATTCCAATCTTCTCAAAGAAATTCTTACCAAAATAGAGTCAGCTTTCAAAAAATATTCATCAATATAGGAAAATGTTTTGGCTTGAAAAAAACGACAAACATCATATTTCTTGTAAATATTTCCAAATTTCGAATTTCATCCACTTTAATTAACTTTCAACAAATACAATTAATCATTATGATTCGTCAGAAATTTTGACTAAATTCTTAATAAGACGCAAAATTTTGAAGCTCGAAAGGAAGTATTTAATAAATTTTGAACTTAAATTTGTACCGACCAATTAGAAGTCAACTCAAAGGTCGATCGATAATCAATGAGGACGCACCATATGTTTCACGATAAGCATCTAATGCTTCTTGACGAATCATTTGATTGTAGAATGATGTTAGAAGTTTCCAAGCATTACACAATTCATCAATGGAATGACAAATTCAGAAGAAATTATTTTGATAACAAAAAGTCATGCATTTATCACAGATGAATATGTTTGTATCATTAACATCTTTAATTTCATAGTGGTATCGACAAAAAAAACTTTTCTAGTGAACAATGATCTCTAGCGTGGATACAAATAGAACTTTACCTATCGAAAACATTGTTTATTCAAGTATCTGCTGATGATATGAATGTCATTTCTTGATTGATGGTTCCCAGAAGTCACAAACTAAGACTTTGCGGAACAAAATTTAAGCTCCTCCCACTCTCAAAATTACGATACATGCATGAGAACATACCTCAAGATCTTTATGCTTCTTTTAATCGCGCATCTCAGAATTTATCGAAGAACCTGCATTGTAGACAATTGCTTTCTTTTTTGTTTGTTTGAAAGAACGTGTCAAAATGGAGAGCATGATATAGTCCCTTTTTTTTAGTTAATCCTTTTTACTATTCTATAAAAGAGCACTTTTATAATTAGAGCGTCTTGTTTTCAGAGTTTGCCGAGACGTTGTAATTTTCATGCCTTTTTCTCTCTTGAAAAAGCGACAATTAAAAAGAGAAGGCCTCCATCATGCCCTGCAACCTGGCATTTTTTTTTTCAAAAAAGCAAACAAAAATTAAGTATATAGAATAAAGGCCCACAGTAAACTTTGAGTTGCAAAGTGAACTATTTTTTACCTTGGTTTGAAGAATACCTCCGGAAATTATCTTAAATAGGGCTACAAGTTATATTATTGCCTCTCCGCTACAGCTCCAATTTATCCTGAAAGTTTCATGGGATTTAAATGTACGTTACATTAGATCTAGTTTTGAGGGATTGGGCGAGGGAGCTTTAATTCATGCTTAATGACAATTATATTTCTAATTATTTCAATGATTCTTCCTAGTCTGATTATTGTTATTAATAATACGTAAAGTTAATTTTTAAAGCTTATAATACTCGTTTGTTTTTATCGTAGAAAATCTAAATATTTATCTTCGGATTGAATATTACATATTTCGCGAATACAAGAGATTTATAAAATATTCACTATATCTGTTCAAAAAATTTACCCTGTCACAATAAACAATTTCAAATCACTATGATTAATAAATGACCAGTTTTATACCAATCAAGTCCAGCTGTTTTGCTTTACCCTGGAGATAACTGTGGTCTCATTAGATATTTATTCGACAGATTTTTTTATCAAATATTTCTATCATTCTCTTTTCTAAAAGAAAGAGTGTAATGGAAGAAAATGCATGTAAATATGTTTGTTTGTCTGTTCTAACCAATCGGATTTTAGATACCATTTCTCCGAAAGAAAGTTTCCTATTTCGTTTTTTTTCTCAACTAAGAACTCCAGTCAATCGGATGTTTTCAAGTGAGCGTCAATATGAGCATTGTATTGGTGTACATGTCAGCACGGGCGTAAGATTGTGCCGGGTAGGGTGAATGCGGCTCCGAAGTGTCAATGGGTACTAGTCTTCTCTTCATTCATGTGTACACATTCACTCACACGCGGAGAGCTAGAGCTACACTCCATACCCTCATCCACATCGAACGTTGAGGTATAAAAATAGTGGTGCTATTCAGTTATGTTGGTGGTGACATAAGTTATAAATCTATTCACACAAATATCTGATGTATAAAATAAAATTGAAATTATTTTTATAATATGATTTTCGAGAATTGTGCGATGTTTTCTATCAGAAAATGGTTAGCAAATTCATTGGATAAGCGCTATCTTGTTGAGTTTATCATGAATAGTTTAATAAAGACATTTTCAAATACAAAATGAATGAAAAAAAAAGACTATTTATTCAGATATTACTTAGAAGTTGTGATCTTGCCTAGTTTCTTTTATTGTCATAACGCAAAACTACTTTCAAAGAAAAAAAGTATGAATATGCGTTTTAAATGAAGCAGATACATCTCATCAGAAAAACTGGCGATGAATTTCTTTCAATCACTTGTTTATGTATGCGTCGAGGTTTGCATAGTTCATATTTTTATATTCTTCAGGTTTGAACACTTTTTCTGCGCTTGCCATTTGTAAGTCGCACCGTTTCAAATATTCAGCCCAGACCAAGTTATCATACCATTGAGAAAACTCTTGAGAGATTTTCACTTACGAATTGGTACTTTTCGGTCCACTTTAGTCGATCGTCGGGAACGCTGCATGCGACAGAGCTCAAGTGTTGAAGTAAGAAAAAATTCGAATGTCAAACATTGATGTCACATCATTTGACAAAGCAAAAAGAAGAAAACCTCCTACAACGATGTAAATAGTTTTGCTTTCCTCTGCGGCACAGTTCAACCCATGTTGTGAAGATCTTGTCCATTTGCTTTTGTGATTTGATGTAGTGAAGTCAGAAAACCATTGATATTTATCGATTCGGGTTGTTCTAGACTTGTAATTTTGCCAAGAATAGGATGATTGATATAGATTGGCTTTGTTAAAAAGTTGTCCAGTGAGAGTGGCAAAACTGGATATTTTAGATAATTGGCCAGATGTTTTGTGTATGTCGTCTTTCCACAACCGGATGGACCAGCAATGCCAATGAAAATGACTCTAAGACAATAAGAATAATATGAAGCCTAGAATTTCATTTGAAATTCAAATGAGCGCAACACACGTGTCATTTGTAACTATTCAAATTATGATGCTGACAAATTATGAAAAGATTTTGTTTTAGAATGAATCAGTGTTTCTCAATGCTTGATAGTCAAAGATTACCTAGTTAGAGACATCCTTCGTACAGGAAATATAAATGTCCCTTAAAATAATAAAGCTTTCTGAAATATTCAAATGCTTCTAACTTCGATTCTAGGTAGTTCTCGATCGAAATTTGTATCAGAACTTTAAGCTGCTCAAAAGTGGTCTGAATATGAAGGATCGAAAGTTGACATCTATGTATTCCACAATTTTCCTCCAAGTCGAAGCATATAGAATTGCGTTTGATCTCAATATGTAATGAAAGCTTGTGTCTATCACTAACGGAACGTTTTGTCATCTTTCGCCATACCTTCTACTCCCACATATATTAAGTCTATTAATGATTTGACGTTGTAAATCAGTACGGTTACCACCGATGATAATATCAACACCATGTTCCTTACATTGTTGCATATCGGCTGTCAAACGATTGACAGCCATAAGTGGATAATGTCTTGCTTTGGTTTGTTTCCAGATTTTTTTCATTGCGTCTAACAATTCCAGCCCATTGAGAAATCCTCGCTTTCGTCGTCCATCACGTTTCCATCATACTCGTAATCACGCATTTGACATTTTCTGATTTCAAGTGTCGCTGATGAAGATCATTCAATGCATCAGCCGTCTCATTGAAGCATACCACAAGCCAGTTTTAAGCTCGGAACAATCCCGTGTTGCTATAGACATCTGAATTGGAGTCAATCCATATGATACAGATGTCCGCTTCAGTATCTATGTTTGTCATAGTTAATGCACTATTCTGAATAAAAACTCTGTTCTTATACTTTTCTTATATATTCTTTAATAGTATGCGATTCAAAGCGGAATAAGCAAAGCGAATTTTTTTCCCACTTTCAATGCATGTACATCTAATTATATATTGACTTTTTGTGATTTTTATGGAAGTAGTAAACATGCTCCTGGCAATAGTCAACAGTAAGCACCAATCTGCAGCGTTCTTCTTGTTTTCGTTTACACAGATGAAAATAGTCACTCAAATCCAGTACGTGTATTGGTGCCAGATTTTAAGTCAAAGAAGAAAAAGAAGGCATGTGCATGAATCAACTTTTTCTTTTCTTGTGTAGGAATTTTCATTAGTCTGATGCAAGAGCCGTCATCTTCTCCTATTTTCTGACTTCTGAGATACAATCGAACTCTCACTTATGTACAGAGATTCTATTGCAAGAATTGCATGATTTCAAGAAATAGAAACAGACACAAATGATTCTTCCTACGATAGAAATGACTAGAATTTTGATCTATTCTTTATCTCTGTCGATGCCATGCTATGACGTTCTAGTCAACGATTTCATGTTTGCTTTGGGATACACAGAGAAAAGCGTTTGATCCCATTCTTTCATTTTATGTATATACATTTGATCAGTATAATTGCCTTTTCAAACAAGAGTAAATTAAGCAAGCATGCCTTTTTACATAATATAATTTATCAGAATTCGTTCCAAATTCGAAGAAGTTATTTTATCATGATAATATTACATGTTTAGGATGGAGCACATGTTGGGTTACTGAGAATACATCCTATTCCGCGATGTTGAACATTGCGGAAACAGATCCGCCCCCGGAATCAATTCCATTCAATTTCAGGAACTCCATCCTGATTCTACAGAACAGGCCCAATCGATATTGATCGAGTTCCGTCAATTTCCGGAATTCCAGGAATTGTCACGAAAAGCAATTCCTTCTAATTCCGGAATTCCGGGAATTTCTTCCAATTCCAGAATTACTCGAAATTCCGGGAATTCCTTTCAATTCCGGAATTGGACGGAATTTCTGGGTATTGGGTGTAATTCCGTCTGGACTCAGTTCCCGATATTCCGGGAATTGGTGGAACTCGATCGATGTCGAGTAAGTCTCTTGTGCTGAGTGATGATCGAGTTTTCAGAATTGAATAGAACTAATTCCGCAATGTTCAACATTGCGAAATAGGATGACTGCTCATCGAATCTAAGAAATTCTTTGGAGAACAAAGATTTGATGTAACAGTCACAACGTTGGTCTCATTGAATCAAGATTGAATTGCTCAATTCGGAATTATTATTTAATAAAGTTTTTCTATTCAATTTAAATTGAATATGAATATTTGTGAATCTATTTACATGACTTAAATCTGATACACAAGAAAAAACAACAAACCAATCCGAACTCTATTGATCTGTTTGAAATTGAGATATGTTGATTGTTTCTGAAATATTTCATGAAAAATGAAATCTCATCATTTCAGCTAAATTTTCAAAGTGAAGATTGAGAAAACACAAAATTATTTAGTTTCAATTCAACCCTCGACTTAAGTGTTCAACAAAGTTCCGTATTGAAAGTATAAAAATTCAATAGATTTAATGGATTTTCAAGCAATTCATTTTGTCGTTTGTATAAATTTGATCTATTTCAGTCTTGGGGTAGGGATGAGTGTGTGGATGTGGAAGTGGTCGTGGTTGCGAAGAATGATAACCCCTACTTCCACCCGCTAACGCCCAATCCTGCATTCACACTCCACACCCACATCCACTCTCACTCTCACCTACACACACACTCACATCCACACCCTCTTATCAATGGTAGTTCTAGGATGCAACTCACATGATGTAACGAAATTTCGTGAAATTTTTAAGTAAACGAAGCATAATTAACTCATGCAGTTTCCAGTATAGGTAAAAATTTTTTTCAAAAAGAGTTCAAAAAAAACATTTCAACAAATTATTAGAAAGGCTTGAACTTGCTATAAATAATCATAACAACTATTGTCATCATTTGATGCAATAAAATTGGAAATATTCTCTTATCTTTGTATTTTCATTTAACTATGACAAAACTTCTGGTTAATCCTAAGTAATATCATAAATGAGTATATTTCGTAGAAAAATTACTGCACATTTTAAGATAACAATCAACATCATGTGTCCTTTAAAGTTCACTTACATATTGATAGTAGTTATCATTATTTTGTTTTTCAACATAAAACGTGCTTACAAGATAACAAGAGTTCCCCATCATCATTTGATAAGAAACATATGGATAGTCATATATTTTCGACTTCGTCATATACTTGAAAAAATAAAAAACAACAAAAATGGTGCAATTTATGGAATATTTTTCACATTTACAAAATTATTTATTTGGAAATAGCCCATCAAGTAATTCTTCGTGTCCAACTTCACCTGTTAAATGGTGTTTTAATGATATTGATGAATATAAATTTTGTATTAAAAATCCTACAATTATTCCATTATGTATTTTGGCTTTATTAATTGGTCTCTATTGTTCTCAAAAAATTTCTAAGTTGCCTGGAAAATTTCCAACACGATGGCTTTATCAATTAACATTTTTTCTATATGGTATGATGATGACATCAGCTTGTATATTACATTGTTGTTTGGGTGATCCACAAAAATTATCACATACTCTTCAAAATAACGATACCGATTCAATTCTACCTATACAATTACTTTTTCTGATTATTGACGTTGGTTTAACAACAAGTATTGCTGTTAGTTTTCTCTTTTGTGGTTTATGTGATATTAATTTTTTAAATCCAAAATCAAATTATACACGTTTTCTACTTATGAGTTCATATTTTACTGTATTCGTTTTATGGACTTTAGGAATATTCAATCAATGGCCTTGGATAACTAATGTTCTTTATACTGGAGTTATATCAGTTTGTTGTTTTATTTATTTACTTACCCAATTATTTATTAAATCAAATCGTCGTGCTTTACCTGCTCTTGTTGTTGGTGGAATCTATGGAGCCGTTGGTTTATTTTTAGCATCATTTGGCGCTGAGTATGTTTGTAAATCAGAAGGTCCATTTTGGTCACAATATTTTGGACCAGGATTTCTTTGGTATCTATTTTCGGACATTAGTATGGCATTTATATTTCTATATGTTATACGAGCTAATCGAGAAAAAGAAGTCATTATCAAGAAATATCCTATTGATATCGAAAAAGATCCTAAAAAATTTTAAATTATTTCGTTTTTCAACAATTTATTATGCTTTTTTTATAAAAAAAAAACTTTATTTCGTGATTAAAATAAATAGATGAAAAATTTAATGAATATCAATATTGAGTGATATGTATTTATATAGATGTTCAGTTCGAAAAATTCATTTTTAAAGATTCAGTAGAACAATATTTTACATCATCAAAACAAAAACAATAGCGATGAAATTTTTTAATATCATTTGTGAAAGATTATTGAATACTTTCTGTTGTTAATTCGATTATTATTTGAGAAATTTTTCTCCAGTTCGAGATGAGTTATTAAGATCTATAGTCATTTTGATAGAATAGAGAACTTCTAAACTAAAACTTTAAATTGATATAATCACAATCAAGATATTGCTGATGTATAAGCGAGGATCAAAGAAGATATTTAAAGACTAAATGGATCGCTGAATTGCTGCAAGTGGCCATCCATAGAGGACGTCCAAACACTTACTATGAATATTTTTATTTTTTCTTTACACAACTTTCCGCGAAATTTTGTAGCATAAGATAGAATTATCACAATTGTAGTTCCCCGTTTGAGCTTATACTGAATCCACAAGAAGGTCTCAGTAAGACTAGAAAAAGTTTTCAAAGAATTCATGTCCATAGGCCTCTGGAGTTGACTTATGACCATTTTATTGAATTTCCGACTCATTTTTAAGTACTTACTGAAAAATCAAATAATGGAATTTCGACCTGAAATTTTGCTCATAAATAGGTCTAAGGACCCTTACAATATCTCGAAAATGTCAGCCGAAAAGAATGTTTATTTGTTGAGATATTGAATTTCCAAATAATGATTGCTTATCATAGATATATCACAAAAATCGAGTTTACTTTGAAAATTTAATATCTTGACAAAGGAATATTCTTTTCGGGGCCTCAATATGAGCTCAAACAGCGAATTACAGTCCAAATAGTTCCCTCGTTAGTTTTCTCTGAAGAGTATTTTTCAATAGGAGATTAACTTAATGAATCAGTTAAATATGAATATCGTGTTGAAATAATTGAAGATTATGCTACATGTGCAGATAGTTATTTTGTGGAACAGTTATATGAGATTTGTGAGTGTCATTGGCATTGAACTTCATTTTTCGTTTGTACTATTTTCTACTGATTAAAATCGAATATATTTAAAAAACCAAAACATTGCAATACGTTAGATTTCTGTTTGTTTTCTTATGAAATGTGTTTTTATTCGTTTTTATTTTTGATACATTTATTTAATAAAAAAGTATCAGTATATTGAAACAAGCAGGCTTTTTGTGAGTCTTTTTTTTAAACTAGACATCTAGGATGATGTGGGTGTGGGTGTGTATAAGTCAAGAACAAGATAGCTACACCCGCACCCACACCCACATCCTCCATAGTTAATCTTATTCAAAAAGTGAACATCTGAGAATGAAAACTCGTTATTCTGTTCGTTCAATATAGAGATTCGTGAAAGGGGTAAAAGTGACTCCTCAGTTAAAAATAGAAGAAACGATAAATGAATCATCGAAATATTTACTTTCTTTTTTTCATTAATTTCATCGTTTTCTGTTTTTATTCAATTTCATTTTATTTTTGTTCATGTTAGAGCATTGGTATTTTGTCGCACATTCGGTCAAAAACGAGATTGAGTACGCCGTTGAATATTCATGCTGTTATTCGCGAGTAAATTTTAGAGAAACAAATGATACAGGTACTCAGACGAGTAATTCGAGTACTCACGCTGGCAAGTCGTAGTCGCTTGATGTGCGTTTTCACTAGGGTAGGAAGACTAATTGTGGCCTTGTGTTCAACAATAATCTATATTAACTGATGAATTTTCTGTACATGACTTTGTTTCAGTTAAGGAAACGATCTTCAAGATGGTACGTGAATATTTACTTTTATTTCAAACAATCAATTCTTCTTTTTTCTTTGATCTCATTCAATCGATGAAATTCTATTCATACTTCTAATCATTTACACAATGATGGTCCGAAATAGGCAGCATTGTTGGAGGCAGGTATATTGTAATTTTCAGGTTTGCTTAGGAAAAATAGAAAATTCTCAGGATGGATGATGAACATGCTAAACTCTTCTGGTCGAGCTACTACTGCATATAACTCAGAAATATAATCTTTGTACATTGTCTTTTTTTAGATATGGTTAAACAGACTAACGTCGGTCCTGATTATTGGTGAACAAGAACGTTTAACGTGTGCACTTGTACTTAATACATTTACCAGTCACATATATACGCTCGTTCCTCGTACAACACTTTCGTTATGATTGTGGTCTGTTGATGGCCGAACATTATTTGATTATGCTATTCAAAGGTAAATACGATTAGGCATACAAGAAATTATTTTCTTAGAGACATCAAATTCATATGATAGTCATTCGTATATAATCAATAGTCAATGGCCACAAACATATTCTACATTAATTAAATTAATTCTTTGTAAAGAAGCACTTTCATTTTGCTATTGTTTAAGAGATCTTAAAAAAGGAATATAATAAATAATATTTTTTCATTATTATATGACAATCGTATATTATCAACAAATGAAATATTAAATCATTTATTTAATATTCATAGAGACTATGGAAAAAGATGAAAATAGTATAATGACATCTGTTTATCGTCAATTAGATTCAAATCCGTTGGAACATCCATCATATATAGATGATTAACATTTTTATATTACAATTGATGCTTGACTCATCGTTTATATAATTATTCAAAAGGGGTGTGGGTGTGTGATTCAAGACAAGAACAATACCGACCCCACACCCACACCCTTTTATATGCAACTTACACAATATCGGTAGCCGTCAGTCAAAAACTCGGATTTTTGGCGAAACTCATACTTTTCCTTGCGGTGATATCCTTCAAAACTATCACGATTTGATAGAAAAGCGAAATCTACATCCATTACAACCTATTAGAGAGCCATCACAAGTGTAGCGATGAATGTCAGAAAGGATTACCGCTTCATTGTGTTTTACCTACAGACTATATCAATTCTTACTGACTACATCTTGATAAGAATGTAAATTAAAAAGCACAAATATAAAATATGTATTCTTGTTATTGGAAAAACGAAAAATTAAATAAAATTGTAAAAAAAACGAATATTTTTACTGTGTTTATCTCTGTTTTGTTCTGAATATTAAATACTAATACATTACTTCATTCATCTTCTATACCTAATCTCAATGTTATGCGAAAATAAAAAATAAAGTTTATTGATTGTGCCTTTCTGTTCACTACAATATGATTCATGACAATTATAAAGCATACTTGATATAATTTCTCTTAGAGTTATTGATTTTGTTATTTGTCTTTTTCATTCGTATTTTACAATTTCATTACCAACTGTCGATAAGATGAAAACTGCGAAAGATGGCAAAAATATTCGATCTAATCATTGGTGCTGTTGAAACCCGTTTTCATTGTCTTGTCGCATTAATTATATAGGAATATGAAGCTTTCTAACCATGTTTCAATCAAAAATCGCACGCCTCTCTGATCTTTAGATCATTTCAACACAAAATAGTAATTCGAGTAGTGGGTCAAGAAAGTTAAAAAAATCACGAATGATTACAATACACAGTGCTTCAAATCGTAAAAATATCTGTTTGAAATACAGAAATAAATAAGACAGGTGGTTTCTCTGACATTCGATTATCCTTGAGAGGCGACTATTGACTACTAGAGACTATGAACGCAAGTTACACCTTAGAGAGTTAACGAGTTGTTAGTGAATTTTCTTGAGCGAAATTTGAAACTAAAATGTTGTTGAAAAATTGAAGAGTTCGTCACGAACAATTCGATATCTCGACCAAATTACAACTTGAACCTATAACTTCTTAGGACTTTCTTTGTCTAATAGTCAGTGGAGCTTGGAGCGGGGAGATCAGAGAGGTAACAAGACACTTACAATTTTGAGAAATTTCCATTTTTCCTCAGTAAAGTTTCAGTACTTTATTCATTTTTTCTGCATACATCTAACTGATGGACAAAGAAGTAGGATCAACAGATTTTCTAATACATGAAAGGTTCTTTTGTCAATAGAATTTTTAAAATAACTCCAAGCTATAAGTAGATTAATATGTTTATCTTCTTTGTAACTAGATCTTGGACGCCGACTCTCTACTAATGAACTAAAGTTTGGAAAAAACAAATCTTGTTTAATCGGTGACATCGCATAAAACAAAAGAAAGAAAAATGCTAAATGATTTTCGTATTGTTAAATTTTGATAGGTCAATATTTATCGATATGTTAGAACGAAATAATGATTTTAATGAAGATCTAATTGATAAGTTTCTTTTGATGAACACAGCTGTACATGAAAGGTCATATGGATTAATATTTCATCAAGAAGATTCAAAACGACATGTTTGGCAAATGATTGAAACTGTTAATGAAGAAGAATTAAATGAAAATATAAATTATGACATTATTCCTGAAGAACGACCACTTGTGTCACTTGTAAATTTTGAAAATACCAACTATCTCAGAAATAACCCACCAAAAGAAAAACAAAGAATATCTCCATTGTATTTGGACGAAATGAACTAATTTTGTTCCTACGAGCCATTGCACGATAGCCACGACCAAACGTGCTCAATTAATCTTACAGATTTCAATGAAATTTTGCCTATATGTAGACCCAAGCGAGATATGAAAAAGCCTAAAATTGCCGCCTCTGAAACTGTTCCCTTCCTAAGATATTGAAATCACAATAGAGGCAATCTCAGCTAAAAAATGACGATAACCAATGCAGTACCCACTCAGTGTATACTTCACCATTTTTCAACCATGATGTTTTTTGGCATGAAACTTTGAGAATATATACTACCCTTAGTATCCTACAGATTGACCAATCGAAACCATTTTCCCACTCGTTAGATGGTATAGAGGTATTTCATAGGTTCTAGATATATGCTCTACATTGTGATCAGGATTTCTATCGCTTTTGAGCGAATTATGAGCTGCCGCTGTGGAACTAAGTACTACTGCCCTCGAGCTATTAGCAACAATTTTCAAAACCTTGGCGTTTTGATTTTGACCCGAACAAAAACCTTTTCTGGTGTAAATATGAGCTGATTTGAGTAAAAAATGGGATCCATTTCAAGACAAGCTGCCTAGTCGTGATCATCATGTTCTCCTCAAATTAAGATATTCTTGTAGAGAGCAAAGCTTTATGAATTTTTGACGCAAGCCGTTTGATGTACTTATCATAAAAAAATCAGTTCAAACGAGTGTACTACTGATGGGTTAATGAGTACTACCGAATGCACGACAAACTGGTCATTTAGCTGTGTTCTGTGCATATATATATCTCATGAATGGATTACATTGGAGAGCTGAAATTTTGTTTATAGAGAGATCTCATTGAGCGCTTACTCTGATAAAAAATCCAGCTCTTTAGATAGTTCCTATAACTGAGGAGATCTTCCACAAAATCATGATTTTGTCAAAAATCACGACTTTGGAAGGTTTCGCTCTCCCAAGAAATGGAATTCATAGAAGTCGGACTCGTGTGGTTTCAAAAGTTCACATTGAATGCTACAAAATTATGCAAGAATTAGTTTGGGTTTTTGTAGAATGGTCTGCGAAGGCTTATTGAAATGTACCTAAAAAATTACCCTTTTCCATAGAAAATATCCTCGAAGTTGTTCAGAAATTAATAGAAAAGTTTCATCATGTCAAATAAATTTTATTCAGTAAAAATCAGCATGTAACTCTCTATTGGCTTCCATAAAAAACCTTTGTACATAAGAAAAAAAAATTTTTTTAATCCCTGTACCCCTTCAGGGCTTTTGGTAAGAAGGCTTTTTCGAAATCCCCGTACCCCCCCCCCCCCTACGGGTATTTTTGNTCGATTAAAATCTAAGAAAATTGATTAAAGATTTTACCATTTACTCTGAAGAAAAATCGATTAAAATGATATTTTTTTGCACAATGTTCAGTCGATTATAATAAAAAACACTAGATAATCCATGAAAATTAGGGTTTTTTGGATTATTTTTTATTATAATCTATTCCTAATCGATTAATAATTGATTGAAGATGTATGATTTCAATTGATTTAAATCTGATTATTCGCCTAATCTTTTTGTACATAGGGTACGTTTTTAAACGTTGCATAAAACTGATTACATTTCTTTTCACATAAATATTGGAGAGAAATTAAGAGAAAAAATTGGGATGAAATGATATTGTACCAATATACCGTGCATAATAATTGTTTGGTGGTCAATTAAATGTGCAAAATTGACAGATAATTTTATTGTTTAGTCTATGGTTTCTCATTTGGAAAATTTTAGCTTAACTAAATGTACTTATTAGCTTTAGAATTAATGTATTCTCTCTTCTTTTTCTAACTTGTAACTTTATCACCATCTGTGAAGAACAAAAACAAAATATAAGCGAAGCTTACAGGCACGACAAAAACAAATGAGAATAAAGGCGTCATAAATGTATCATCAAAGCATGACTTTTTCTTCGATAAAATCTATTATTTCTTACATACTTGCTTCTCTTGTCACACTCTATTCAAACAAGAGTGTATACGGACGTAGAGTATAGCTATTTGATTGCAGCATGATAATAAATATTATTCATATAAATAATATGGAGAGTGTCCTTTTTATGACGCTATTGCCGTCATTAATAACATATAAAATGTATAAATTGTATATTAATAAAAAGAATATGAAGAAAAGGATGACTAATGCTTGAAAATTTGTATTAAAGAAAAGGCTTGTTTTTTTTAATTTTTATTTGTAATAAGCAAGATCTTTCTTTTTTCATAAGAGAAACATAATAAAACTTACCTCTTTGTTGAATTTCTATCTCCTAAAATGATATGAATTAAAAATCTAGATGTACATTATTTGATCTGATATAAAAAAAGAAAACCATGCTACATTGACGAAATAGAGGATCGGCAGGAGAGAAATCTGCAATCTACCAGAGCCACATAATTAAAAAGAGAATAGAAAAAAATGATTTGTTGTCTTTAATATTTGGTTATTCAAATGCCATATAGTATCCTCGCAATTCATTTCGGCTTGATTTCATTTCATCAATCAAAATGGTAGAAATACATGGAAGTATATATTTTGCGTATACTTTATCGAATTTTGATGTCTGTCCTGAACGAACACTATTTACAAATTGTAACGATTGAGTATATAATGATTTCTACAATAATAGACTTAAATCTTTATTTTTCAATGATTCATCGCTGAACCAAAATGTTTGAAATCTCAATTTTATTACGAGAAGACTTAAAGAAGTGCTATTTTGGGAACTTTGATTTAGTGTCTTAGAATCGTACTATAAATTCTGAACGGAAGAATCTAGCAATATTGACGTTGCTTAGATCGAGAGTACTTGACTTTTGCTTTCAATTAAAAATGATTAAAACAAAAGTGAAAAAAAGAAGAAAGTTTTGTAGAAAATGGATAAAAACTTATCTTATAGGTCAGCTTCGGATTCATCAAAATTAATATAGTTTTATAGACCAACAACTTCATTTTATGCCAGTGGAAACTGCAACCCTCTATCTTTTTTCTATCAAAAGTGATTTAAACAACTCAAAGATCTCTTTTATTCCCTAACGAATAGGTACAAATAAAGTGTAAAAAGACATTTTGTTTTCGATTTCCATTAGAAGCGCTGTATCAGATGAATTTTTCAATAAGATTAATAAAAAAATTACAATAATATTCTGTCGTCATCATTATACAAACTATTAAATTATGTGTTCATTTATATTATAGCAATCACTTTCAAAATCTTGTATTTTGTGGAACTCGTATTCTGTTTGTCAACGCAAAAAGTAGTGAGTATAACTTTTAAATCGAGGTTTTGGGGGTCTCCATCCCTTCATAGGAAAGATAGTCAAATCAGACGCTAATGAGTNGTAATTCAGATCAGCTCGCCATGACCTTCACCATTTTCGCTGATACTTTTTTCTAATACATTCTTTTTCGAAGATTCTTTCGTCAATAGATAGAGGACACTTGGTTCTACTTATGGTCCAAAATTCAAACCTCTATTGCATAAAGTGAATGAGAACGAAAAAAAATAAAATGAAATTTTTTATTTTTGATCCGAATTACCCCGAACGACTCTATATGATCGTAAAAGTCGATGTTAATAAAAACAACATTTCTATTGTTTAGTTCAGATATACAGCTTAGCTCTTTGATTCAATTAAAACATTCAATTCTTGTGTGGGTAGGAGTGTAGGTGTTTGTTCTATTCCTAGACGGACTCTAAAGCACATCCACACTCTTCACGATCTTAATTTTATCTTCAAACGTTTTCCATTAATAAGATTGAAACATTTTTATTCTGAATGTTAGAACTATTTATTTATGCATATATCGTAGTTTGAGACTGATTTTGCCACTATACTAAGAACAGGATCGATATTAGATTTTCTTATATTCATTGCCTTCTCAGAGATAAAACTACATTAATATCAATCTGAATTAAGCAGATAGAAGCGGAATACTGGTTTTATTTATGATAAAATCTACAGCAAAACTGCTTAAGATGATCGCATGAACTCCATTATTTTGTTGCGCGTACTTGCTACAATCGAATTTCACTTGGCTTTTGTCAGACAAAATCCATGAACTTTAGTTATAAAAATCATAGCAAAAGCGAATGAAACGGTCGATTCTAATTGAAAGACATTAGTCTAAGAATTTTCGAATATTTGTATACAAGAATGATGCTTTGCAGCTTGTACAATAGTTTCTTTGTTCGACTGACATTGTTTTGTTCCTCTTTTGATCATTAGCAACATTTTTTTTATTAAGACACCTTCTAGTTAACATGAGAAGATAAAAAAAATGAAATTCCGGAGAGATTTAACCTCATGAATGATCGTCGATTGAAGCAAATCGAGACAATTTTTCAATACAACAGTTCTAAATAAGAAACGATTCATTTGAAAGTTTATGATATTTAATATCATTTTTTTTTCTCATAATAGTTTTCGATATGAACACTCTATGTCGAAGTTTTATGATTTGTATTTCGTTTCTTCTTGTATAGCTCAAAAACGAGCAACATGTCAAACGTTTATTCACGTTTTTGAACAAATTCTTTTTTCGAATCTACAAGATATCAAATCAACGCAAATGAATCTGATTTCACTTGAATTTATTCATTTTATTGGAAATTTCACATTATTTGTAGAAATTGTAATTTCCTGAACCATATGACAAAGAAAAATGAAATTCATCTATTCTCAACTTCACCTGAAATTATTCACATCCCAAACAATCATTATTTCGGCTCTTCTCTTACACTAAATAAGAGCAGATATTACAAAAAAAAGCTTATTAGTGCAGTCCCTTTGGTGCTAAAATGTGGAACTCAAATATGCTCACTAGTCTCATTACACTAATACAAATTACGTAAAGTGAAAAATCTTTCGTAGACTGTAGTTGTTTTACAGGATAATCGATCAACAGAGTAAGTATCTCTCTAATTTTTGCATTTTGAATAGAATTTTTTTATTTTTTCTCTACAGGCGCCCTTTTTTGTTTGCATTGTGGGGTGTAGCTGTAGATAGGGTTGAGTGTGGGTATTGCTATGTACCTATACTTCATTCGTACCGAAAGCCATAACACAGTTACACCCAAATCCAGACTCATGTCCGCCCACCCCACACCCTCGAAATATTAATCATTGACTAAAGACTTGTACAGACAGATAATTTGGGATGATTCCACTATTTGCAAGACATGGGTTTAATTTTGTACCAAGAGAAATATTTATGCAAACTTTTATCAGTTCGAATCATTTTTTTACTTAGATTTATAAATGTACAAAAAGAAATTTACAAATTTGTTAGCATAAAAAGTTCGTGCTAAATTGAATTCCAGTTGATTACGACATTGATCTTTCTCTAGGTCTATTTCCAAATAAGAACAATGAGTGCAATAGCGAGTGCAATAGAAATAACAATATGCAATAGAAACAAAATTAATATTCTATTATTCCCAGGTGTCAGATCAGTTTGATCACTCTTTCTAGTATTGACACTCGAATTTGTTGTATACTCAGTTAGTTCAGTATCATTTCTCTTATTCATTGCCTTCAAGGATAATTTTCGAAGAAATTGAATAATTTCCAAAATAATAACAATAAAAACCACCCAACCGGACCAAAGTGAAAGAATAACGATCATACCAGTTCGATTCTCATTGAAAATTGTAACCATAATAAAGATAGTTGGTATCGAAAGAAAAAAAGCCAATAATCCAGTCATTCGATGAAGCCAATTGTAAATATAACGAAATGAACTTTCTGGATGACAACGAAATAGTGCCATCCATGATTGTAAAAGTGCACAGCAAACAATTATGCCGCCAAGAACGGAATGAACAAATGTAAGACCTTCATCAGATGTTATCCATGTGCCTTGTGTTTCAGCCAAAATGAGCAGAAAGCCGAGCAGAGTTGCTACCGTAGTTAAACAAGCAATCAAACGATGAATTTGAAACCAATACTTTTCATCGAATAACTTTTCCTTCGAACCAAAACGTATCGTACGACCGTATCGTGCAAATAGAATAGCAGTTGAAGCGAATACCATCCATGCAAGAACCATTACAGTGCCATGAGCACTTTGTAATGTGTTTACTTGTGCTGCAGCTTGGCTATCTCTGCGTATTCTCAGCATTATCATCTTGAATATGAATAGGATTTTCGTCGTAATTTGATATTCATTACATTCATTTGGTCGGTTGATCACTTTTATTATTTTATATTCACCTGTATCAGCTTGAATCAAAGAGTATGTGGGACAAAATTAATGTATTTTTTTTTCTTTTCTTTGCTTATCCTTTTTGTAGACAACTTAAGATGATTCATCGCATAAATCAAACATGAAAGTCATGACTTGCTCTGCAATTTTATATTATAACAAACATCGACTATATAAATAGATTATTGATCGTACGAAATTGTCTAAAAATATTCTTGCGTTATTGATTAACATGATTTCCAGGTTTACTCTTGAAAGAACTGAAATATCTTTGTGGAATGGACTGTCGCAAAAGTTTTTCGATTATATGTGGAAATGCAATAAGTCATTCGAGAACTTTTTCATCAATGTAACAGGCTGATGTTGTTACGAAAAAAAATGCCTATTACCTTTTTTGATTAATGTTTGTCTCATGTTAAACAACAATTAGGCGAGTAATCCGATTAAAATCGCTTAAAAATTGATTAAAGATTTTATCATTTACTCTGAAGAAAAATCGATCAAAATGATATTTTTTGTTGCACAATGTTTGATCGATTATAATGAAAAAAAAGGGATAATCCATGAAAATTAGGTCTTTTGGATTATTTTTTATTATAATCTATTCCTAATCGATTAATAACCAATTGAAGATGTATGATTTCAATTAATTTAAATCTGATTATTCGCCGAATTTTTTTACATAAGATACGTCTTTAAACGTTGTATAAAACTGATTACTTTTTTTTTCACATAAATATTGGAGACAAATTAAGAGAAAAAATTGGGATGAAATGATATTGTGCCTATATACCGTACATAATAATTGTTTGGTGATTAATTAAATGTGAAAAATTGACAGATAATTTAATTGTTTATTCTATGGTTTCACATTTGGAAAAATTAAACTTAACCAAATGTATTTATCAACTTTAGAATTAATGTATTCTCTCTTCTTTTTTCTAACTGGTAACTTTATCATCATATGTGAAGAACGAAAACAAAATATAAGCGAAGCTTACAGACATGACAAAAAACAAATAAGAATAAAGGCGTCAATTAATGCATCATCAAAGCATGACTTTTTCTTCGATAAAATCTATTATTTCTGACATATTTGCTTCTCTTGCCACACCCTATTCAAACAAGAGTGTATATGGACGTAGAGTATAGCTATTTGATTGCAGCACGATAATAAATTTTATTCATATATATAATATTGAAAGTGTCATTGGTATGACGCTATTTACGTCATTAATAACATGCAAAATGTATAAATTGTATACTAATAAAAGAATGTGAAGAAAATGATGACTAATACTTGAAAATTTGTATTAAAGAAAAGGTTTTTTTTTTAATTTTTATTTGTAATAAGCAAGATCGTTTTTTTTTCATAGAAGAAACATAATAAAACTTATCTCTTTGTTGAATTTCTGTCTTCTAAAATGATATGAATTAAAACAACATCAATCGTGTTACAATTTGCTGAGTGGAGAGAAAACTATTTATTGTGACTCATCTAGTTGTACATTATTTGATCTGATACAGAAAAAAAGAAAGCCATTCTGCACTGACGAAATTGAGTATTGGCAGGAGAGAAATCTGCAATCTACCACAGTCACATAATTAAAAAGAGAATAGCAAAAATGAATCGTTGTCTTTAATATTTGGTTATTCAAATACCATATAGTATTTTACAATTCATTTCGACTTGATTTCATTTCACCAATCAAAGTAGTAGAAATCCATGGAACTATATATTTTGTTTATGCTTCATCGAATTCTGATGTCTGTCATGAACGGGTGCTATTAACAAATTGTAACGATTGAGTATATAAGGACTTTTATAATAATAGACTTAAATCTGTATTTTCCGATGATTCAATGCTAGATCAAAATGTTTGATATCTCAATTTTGTTTCGACAAGAATTAAAGAAGCACTATTTGGAGAATTTTGATTTAGTGTCTTAGGATCGCACTATAAATTTTGAACGGAAGAATCTAGCAATATTGACGTTGCTTAGATTGAGAGTAGTTGACTTTTGCTTTCAATTAAAAATGATTAAAACAAAAATGAAAAAAAAAAAAGAAAATTTTTTAGAAAATCATTGTCAAGATCTCTGATAAAAACTTATCTTATAGGTCAACTTCTGATTCATCAAAATTATTATTGTTTTGCAGGCCAACGACTTCACTTTATGTTAGTGGAAACTGCAGTCCTCTATCTTTTTCCTATCAAAAGTGATTTAAACAGCTGAAAGATGTCTTTTATTCCCTAACGAATAGGTTCAAATAAAGTGTAAAAAGACATTGTGTTTTCGATTTCCGTTAGAAGCGCTATTTCAGATGAATTGGGTGTGGGTGTGGGTGTAAGTCTTCAGTTCGACCACATCGAGATCAATACCCACACTCACCCACACCCACACCGACCACACCCACACCCAAACATAGTTTGCGTAATTGATAATATACATTCTAAGAGACATGAGGAAAATACTTTTGTAAAAAAAAAGTAATTTTTTCTGAAAACATCTCAGACTAATGGGAGTTTTAATCTAATCAAAATATTTTTGATTTCAAATCATTTCGAAATTTGACATGTTCTTCTGCTCATTTTTAGTTTGTATGTTAGTCTTAAATAGAGCAATCAATATAAGACTACGAAATCGTTTTTAGTAAACATTTCTTGAATAACCATAGATTTTCTCTCTTCATCATATCATTGAATTTTTTTAAAATTAGCTATCCAACAAGGAAACAATTTAATATTATTAGTACTGCTATTGTGAAATATTTAAAATTATCTTCAACAAGCGAAAATATTGTAAGTTCACTTAGCAGTTATGGTTGCTATTATTTTTCTTTGACATAGGCCATATGGAAAGATGCTTTACAAACAAAATTGAAGTGTAAACGTTGTGAATGTGCAAGTAATATTGTTGTTCAAGAATATCGGATGAAATATTCATGATCAGGTTCTGGACGTCCAGTTAAACGAAAGATTGGTGAAACAGCAGAACGTGATCGATATAAACAAGTAAAATAGAACTGAATATTCTTTGTTACTTCATTTTTTCCTAGATGATAATAATACCGTACAATGAGGAAACATCAAATGATATTCAATCAAAAGCAAAAAAACTGCGAGATCCATCTTAAATTTGATATTAATAGTCAATTACATTTATGGAAAGATACATTTTACTTTCGTCGACAATCTATACGAGATCGATCAACAACAGATATTCTTCACGATTTTCCTGGTTATGATAATTCTTCATATGTTATTTCTTTGCTCTGAATAAATTTATTCTTGTAATAGGTCTTCGAGGAGATAAAAATGCTGGTGAAAATTGATTTGAGTGCTGAAGTACGACGAAAAATTCCTATTTTACTAGAAAAAATGCTCGATACTTCAATATTGATTACAGATGGATAAGAAAATAAATCTATGTACATTAATGAATTACATATGATTTTAGATTCACCTCCTATTCGATTAATCAAAGTTTTATGTCGACAATTTGATGAAATTATTCAACATACATTTTGTGATAAGGTAATGTTTCTTTTTCTAGAATATCTTGAGGGGTGCGTTTCGTCTTTTATGTTAAAGATTGTAATAAAAAAGACCTAAGATTAGTTTGAGTCGATAAAAATCAATCAATAAATGAATAACTCATTTGAGAAGAAGTGTCCAAAAAGAATTTCAACTTACGATAATTCTGACAGATATTCATTTCACCTGATCTTACAGTCTTCATAATTCATTTATCTTTTATTCAACATATAGTTCTTACTCATTCACATTACTCATATTAAAAGTTTCTATCTGAAAAATTTAATTATCATTGTAAAATCGGTACATTGCTACTTTACAATATTGCGCAGCTTAGAAACATATATTTATAAGGAAATGACATGTCGTAGATTATATTTAGCGTTTGTTTCATTCCGAAAATTCTAAGAACGTAAATTTTTTTAGGAACCATCTACACCATATCCAACGTTAGTTTGTATCGAGGACCGCATTCATGTGTATGTCGACTTTAATCCAGTTATTTCAACGACGTCACCTGATGATGCTTTAGCACTTCTTGTCGCAATGTACACAATTTTCGAATTATCATTTGATAAGAAAAGTCGAACAATTCGATTTCTTTATTCAGTATTGCATGGTGACACACAATTTTTATCTAATTTCATTCGTATCTTAATTAAAGAAAAGAATATTGATATTCATCGTAAACAATGTCAAATATTATCGACTTCTTCCAATGCTGTATCTAATAGTTCAACAACACTTATCGTCGAATCTCAAGCTCAATCTCAAATTGAAATAAATCCATTAGGTAATTTTGCAGTCGAATATGATCCTTCTATCGTCAATCGATCAATAGAACCAAAACCTTTAAATAATAATTTGAATTCAAATTCTGAGAATTCTATTGATATAAATGAGTGAGTTGTATCTTCACAATCTGTCAACTTCTCAAATTTTACTTTTTTTTCATATAGATGCAACAATAACATCGAAAACACATCGTCGTCCAATTTCAATCCACAACAACAAACACAACGAAAACAAAATTCAAATCTGGACGACCAGAATCAAACATTTACAAATCATGCTTCACAAAAAAATCATCAACTTTCAACCCCAGATGATCTTCCACTCAGCAATATTACCAATTCAACTTCTACGTCCCGACGCATCAAACGGAAACGATGATCTTCATTTAAATGTTATCCATGGTCAATATTAAACATTCATACAACTTTTCTTATTTATTCACTTTCTCGAAAGAGTTTGTTTCCAAATGTGTTCCATCTCTTTCACATTTTTTTCTCTATTTCCGTTATAAACATTTAATTTGATATAAAATACACCCAGATACACAGAGATCAAGCTCAATTGAACATGATATCATTTTTATGCATTAAATTCGAAACACAAAGTAGCGATTATCTAGGTCAAATGATAAGATATCAACAAATATTTGTATATCTCTCGTCTCTTGTTCTTCTTTCTTACTTTCATTATTTATCCAATTGTATCGACATTATCTGTTGAATAATATAGTAAGCAAGGTATTTCTTGCACGCTTTTATTCTTCCCTAACTCATGCAATCTAATCGATATCAACTACCCAAGCAGACAAGAATTTGGAAAAACGCGTTTAAACCCTACAATCGGGAACCGCGATTGTGATCCACTCACGCTCAAAAAAATAACGCCGTTTTTTTGCGTGTTTCGCGTTTTTTTGCGCTTAATTTTCACTTTTTGGCCGTGAAAACCCCACTTTTTGAGCGCTAAAATGCTTGATTTTTAAGTTCCAGAAAACTTCAGAAGTAAAAGCATGTTTTAACGCTCAAAAAGTGGGGTTTTCGCCATTTTCACGGCCAAAAAGTGAAAATTAAGCGCAAAAAAACGCGAAACACGCAAAAAACGGCGTTATTTTTTTGAGCGTGAGTGGATCACAATCGATGTTCCCGATTGTAGGGTTTAAACATGTTTTTCCAAATTCTTGTCTGCTCGGGTATTCAACAATGTCGTGTGCGATAGATTTCGCTTCGTCTGTCTACAATTGAACGCTTCTCCAATTTCAATAACATCAAGCAATTAACAAAAACATTACTAAAATATTACTTTTTCAAATTTCTCTTTTTCTCATTTCTTTTTTTGGAATTAGTTATTCTACTCAAGTAACATCATCAATTCAATTGCAACAGACCACGATTTATTTCATTCCACGTTATGTTATTTTGGCCTTTAATATTTAATTGGAATAAAATCAATCTTCGAGTAATATGGTGAACAGTATATTACTCTTCAGATTTGTCCTCTTTTCATTAGTCTTTTTGGAATTAGCTATTCAACTCAAGCAACATCATCAATTGAATCATAACGGACCACGATTTATTTTATTTGAAGTTATTCTATTTTTGAATGATGTATTTTAGCCAAATCAATCTTTGAGTCATGTGGTGAGTAATATGTTCGTTTCCAAATTTTTGTTTTTTTCATTGCTTTTTTTGAAACTAGTTATTCTACTCATACAACATCATCAATTCAATTATAAGAGATAATGATTTATTTGATTTCTGGTTATACAATTTTAGCATTATATATTGAATTTGAACGGAATCAGTCTCTGAGTAAGATGGTGTGTGATAGATTGCTTTTCAAACTTTTCTTTTTTTATTTCTCTTTTTTGGAATTGATTATTCTACTCAAGCAACATGATCAGTTTAGTTACAAGAGACCACGATTTATTTCGGTTCAGGTTATTTTATTTTGCCATTATGTATTGAATTTGAACAGAATCGACCTTAGAGTAATATGGTGAGTGGTGTGTTTGTTTTAGTCTGGTTTTATTTTTTCAGTTATTTGACTTCATCGATATGTACTATTAAGGAGGTGCGAGCTAGTGATTTGTTTTGGAGTGTTTTATGATTCTATGAGTTATCCAATTCTATCAACATCGTTTGTTCCATTTACGCAGTGAACGATATATGTTTTCTCGTTTGTTGAGTTCAAGATATTATTCGAGTTCATGTCCACGATTCTTTAACAGATATACTGGATGATAGACGTGTTTTTTCTCTGGTTTTCTCTCATTGAGACATTCATTTATGCCAGTAGGAGGCATTGAGTAAATATATGGCGGAATTTTTGTTTTCCTCTGTTTTGCAGTTTTGATGAACAATGAAGTTCATCTACACGACTGTTTGACTAACGGTGTAGACATAATTTTTCCCTGAATTTTGTTAGACCTGTTGAAGCTAAATACTCATGTCAGATGTGTACTTTTGTGGACATTATTCTATCAATGCGTGTGTTGGACATCATTAGGTGTTGTGATAGTTGTTTCGTGCCTATGGCTTTTTTCCCACACAGGTCTCACTTTTTAAAAACTTCCTAGGCTTTTAGAAAATGCATTTGATTATCTTGATACTAGTTGCTGCGTTCCGAGCGATCAGTAGTTTGAGTGTGCAATTCCTGTCTTTAATCGATTTAGATACGTTCTATTTATTCATTTGGTCGCATCAACTGCCAAGTCCTGTTCTTTGCATCTTATGATTGCACCTTCGCCGTGGTTTGAACTTTTTTTTTCGAACTTTTGCGCATTGATGAGTTATTCGTGGTATTCGTGCGATGTTTGTAGTGTGTAAGCACACTTTTCGCTCTTCTATTCCGTTCATTCTGGCAGCTGCTTTTAAAGCGTAGAACGCGGATTCATCACTGCTCTATAAAGGACTGATGTTGTTAAACCCTGTTAATTGACCTCAACCAATCCACTGGTAGCTGGTAGGATTGATAAAATATTTGAACTACCCTTGAATAAACCCTTTTGTAGTTTATATGACTGATCAACCATCTGAACTACCCTTTGATAAACCCTTTTGTAGTTGATGTGACTGATCAACCGTCTGAGGTACCCTTTGACAAACCTTTCTGCACTTGATGAAGGTAATAAACGCTTTCAATTAACTTTACCAAAGGTAATATATGGGTATTCGGATTTCAGATACCCATTTATAAACGAATATGTGTGTTCAAAATAATTGATTTTGGAATTTCATCTACCCTTAAGAAGGGTTTATCAAAATGCAACGGGTGACATACCCTTTTAGAGTTTTTCAAGCGCATAAACGCTTTGATAAACCTTTGTATAGCGGGTATTTTAAGTTGATAAATGTTTTTTTTTTTACTATTTCTATGGGTATATGCAAGGGTTTAACACATTCTGATAAACGGTAAAAAAGAGTTTGTCATACGTTGCACTCTGATAAACGTTTTAAGGGTTTATCATTTGACGCTTTTTTTTACAGTGTACACTAAGAGACACTTTACTCGGCAAGGGGTAAATAAAGAACAGCGTTCAAGAAGTGGAAAATGGGAGCTACTAATATCTAGAGAAACTATCAACTTCGCTATAATGATTATTCTTGGAAACTAGACTCGATCATTAGTTATCTCATAGTTCGCACATGCATGAAAATCAAAGTAATGCTATTCTCTGAAATAGGTTTCATACATTCACATCTAGAAATTTCTTTGTGCGAATGAGTTTATGAGGTGAAAATATGGTGACTAGGTTTTTTTATTTTATCTATCATAGAGCTGCAGGGAAGTGAGAAGTAATTCCTATTATTCAGCTCCAGGACACTCGATGTTCAGTCGAGGGTCAAGCGAATCTTGGCGACGAGCGTTACTTGTGTTATAGAAGCTTAGAATAAGTCTACTTCCTGGTAGTCCCTGATGTCCCTGACAGTCTCTGGTAGGATTTATATGTTACAAAATCTATTACGAATGTTATAGAAGCTAAGAATAAGTCTAGTTCTTGGTAGTCCCTGGTCTCTTCGTAAACATCGAAACTATAGTTTTATCTTTAATCCCTTCTGGTCTTTGAGTGACTGTTTCCATCGCTGTCAATTATCTTGTAATTGATTTCTTTTGAATTACTTTGTAATTCATATCCGTCATCCAGTGACAATCTCACTATACTATTCACGTGTAAGATTTTTCAAAAACTAGCTAGTTTCGACAGCATTGTCTAGAAACATATATAGATTGAAATCCCGTAGCCAATCTAACTGTAGTCTGTCAGCTATAGAAGAAATAATCGGAAAAAAATGATGATTTCCGTAACTTGAGTGTTTTTACGGAAAAATAGACAAGCTGAGAAAAATCTAAAACTTTTCACCCTAACGATTTGATGGCATGGACAATAACTATTTTATCACTTTATAAAGAATTTATCACAAAAACAAATGACAATTGGCACCAAATGATTGTCACTTCATCTGTAAATATTTGCAATTCAAATCAATATAATATCTATCACATTTCAATTCAGATTTAAAACGAGTATCAACAAAAGCACAGTCACGATTTACTTGCGGTGAGTTCAAATTTAGTCAATTGGGTCCTTCAATGCATATACACTAGTTAAAATGGATATATGCTCGTTTTAACACATTGATCTTATTTCGAATACGAATTCACTGACTATCAGCCTTTTTATCGGTTCGTTTTGATATCCGTGCATTGAAACAACATTAAAGTAGCTTTTGTCTGTTTGGGTAGCGTACATCTAACTGAAAATGTCAAACTGACTCCAATTCCTCAAAAAATCTCAAATTGTTGTTTAAGTCCTGAAACATAGTTTGAAAATACTGCACGGCATTCATACGATATTATAATGGATACTGAGACGTGATGTTATCATTACAAGATTAGTCATTACTTATGCAATTCAAGATACTATTCAATTGTGAAAATAGACGATTTCTATTATTGAAGATATCTACAACTCATGAAACGATGGAAGTCGCACAAAAGCGTATAATCAAACACACCTTTGAACTTTTTGAGAAGCTTCCGGTCACAATTAGGAGAAAGTCATGGGAAAAAAATGGCAAACTCTACTCCAATACATTCACAGAATACTCAAAGTGTTCTTGTACTTACTGGATCTTCATAAGATTCAGAAATTTCTAGACATCCTTTACATGTGAAACAAGCATTCAATCCTTCAGATCGAAGTAGAATTGTGGTATTTTTTGCGATCGGTTTTCTATTATAAGATTATTTTTTATTATAGAATTCAATACCGTTCTCTTCTCGGTTTGTCATGTTTGTGCCTAACTGACAGTTTCGTCAAGGAAAGTTAAAAGAAGTGACAGAAAAACAGAATTGCACTGTTAGTGTAGAAAAATATTCCTTTCATTTCTTGGATAGTGTAAGAATACCAATGAACGATTGAATTTTTTTAATGAAAAATATAATTTTATCTGGATTAAAGAATGTACTGCTGTTCTTTCACGTCTTCAGTGACGTTATACTTGTTGTATCTTCGACGATGGCCAAACTCATCACTGGCTTGTGCATGCCATCACGGGATTCAATACCATGAAAGCCTCCAGCAAAATAGCACATTTTCGACTCATTAGTATATTCATTGTTGACTTTCACCGGGACGACCAGAGAATTCAGTTCAATGTCTGATATATGACAGCTGCGGTTGTTGTGTTGACCATAGCAAAGTCGAAGGAACCAACCGTTCACGTACGTTCCTGATCGTATACTAAAAAATAAAAAAAACTATCGTAGAACCAAATAAGACTGATATTAGCTAGATTTTGATGATACTAATTGTACGAAACTTTAGAATTTGTATTAAATAGCTGGGCCACTAAAAGACGAATACTAGATGTATGCTCGTCATTGACAGTTGAAATCATGAAACGTTTCTCAATGGAAAGCGTGTTGCAAGTTTTCAAAGTAATTTTTCGTGAGTTTTACAATTCACAAAATAATCAGAACGCATCGTCAATAGCTTATGTCTTTATTTGTCAAATTCATCAATATAAAATACAATCTAATTTTTCAGTATCTTTTATCTTGCATCGCAAAAACAGATTTGTACCCTATCGGCACATGTTCACTATGATAAAGAAGTTGAATGTTTCTCCGAGTTCGATCGATTCTTTCGAGATTTAACATATATACGAAACAACTCACCCTGACATGCCACCTCGGTGTTCCAGATTAAAAATCGTATCCCGACATTTATNGTGCATGATCGCACATGACTACTCGTAATCGACTGGCTACACCTTTACTCGAATGTTGAACTCGAGTTGCTCCCATCAAAATGTATAAAACCATGTTCGATATTAATTCTTTACCAAAATCTTGGCGAATGAATATTTCATCCCTTTCATCGCTTAAATGCTCGATTGGCATGACGGCTGGTGAACTAGAAGCATCGTACGGATCACAAATAGATCCATCGTTATGACTGCTGCGATGATTTCGCCCGAAGAACGATGTCGTGCAAGCAATGACAGTCGTTGATCGAGTGCCTCTGCCATCCATGGCCATGATACAAGTTCAAAAAATCGTTCCAATGATATTTTATCGAATATAGTTAAGAGATTCCTTGAAGTGAATTCTTCAGCTATGAGTCGAGCGCACACTTGTGCATCATTTTCATTGTTGATTACTTCATACGTGTATTCATCAACGTTAGTCATATTGTTGTCGTTTGCAATCAGAAAGAAAGAATGCTTGCTTTTTTTTCTGTATGGTTTTTTTTCTTTTCATTCTGTATTCTTATCTTTTTATCAAATATTTTCTCTAGTGCATTTTATGATGTATGCAGATTCGATTTTGTACACGTAAAAATCTTTGTAAGTAACATGAATTGAAGTTCTAAGTCGAAAAGTAGCAAGGAACGCTATGTTTCGTTAAAGAGGTGCACAAGTGAGCTAAATAAAACGTATTATTGTTGAATCAAATCGAGCCGGATAAAAACGGTTAATCTAATGTGCTTAGAACTATTCGTTCATGAACTGACATGTGTGGGTGTGGGTGTTGCTGTGATCCTAGTCCACTAAAAACCATAACCACATCTACACCTACACTCTCTTTGTTCATAATGAAAACTTTTCCACCTTTGTTTGCTGGTATGATAATGATATTTTCGATATTTCTAATATCTTTTAATAGTTTCCTTTCTGTTTTTGTTGGATTGTCCTGTTATGTTTTTTTCCACGTTTAAAGACATGTTGCTATTGTGTGGATGTTGTAAATGATGCCTTTTCGGTATCAGTTATATATTCAACGAAATTCATGATTTTTGGTGTTGGAACGAATTTTAAATCTTCTTTTAATATTTTAAGTTGTTGTTCGGTTAAACTTTTAGATGATATATTTAAGACATTAGAATCATTTATTGTTTGTTGGTTTTTGTTGTTAATATTATTGATGCTGTTTTTTTTTGTAGATTTGGTTTTTCTGATTTGTTGATTAATGTTTTGAATTTTTTATTATGAGTTTTTTTTCGTTGATTTTCTGAGTATTATTTCTTTTTTGTTTATCCATTGGAGATCCAGTTGATTATTTGTGTGTGGTTGAATATCATTCATGAAACTATTCAATATAGTTTTTTGAGTATTTATTTCTATATTATATAATCTAAGTTGTTTATATCTCCAATTTAATGTGTTATTTTTAATGATATAACCTTTTGGTATTATGTTGTGATCTTTACATAGTTTTAAAAGATTTATATGTTCTTCAATTTTTATTTTCCTTTTTATTAATTTTTCTAGGTGTTTGGCTATTGATGCTGTTCTCTCTCCGTAAAGATTTTTGTAATTAATAATGTTGAGGAAGGTCATTATAAATAGTTTTTGAATAATTATTTCTCTTCCTGATTTTTAATTTATTATATATTGTTAAAAATAGTATACGGACTAATTGGATTTAATGAATTTTAAATTATTTTTATTAATTTTATTGTATGATAACGTTTCAAAGAGCTACTATCCCTTTCTTCAGCTCATTTACTTATTACATTAAAATAAAAAATTGAACCTTTTACTATTTACAAATCTGCCTATATATGTTTTTCTTTTTCTTTTTTTTATTTTCTAATAGTAAAACGGAAAGACAAGACGGTAATAATAGACGATTAAACCTACATGTTTTCATCTTCTGTTCCACTCTTAGATATCGGCAGATTTGTAAATAGTAAAAGACCAAATTTTTTATTTCAATGTCAAAAGTAAATGAACTGAAGTAGGAGGCAGTAGCTCTCATAAATGTTTTCAAAAATTAAAATTAATAAATATCAATTAAAATTGATGAAATCCAATTAATTCCTATATTATTTTTAATAACATATAATAAATTCAAAAACTAGTTGTATCAATTCTTGATCTATCCTCTTAATCACAATAAAATCTAAGCTTTTCTCTTCGCATATCCACTCGATCATTGTTCTGTTAAGTATTAGGAGTTTTCATTCAAAAGATTCTATCGAACAATATTTAAATTCTTTTTCTTACTAAAATAGCAATTGTGTATATTGTTATCGTCGACAGTGGTTCGTCGACTCGAATTCGAATTCGTGTGACATGAAACTAAATCTATTTCTATTTCTAGTGTCATCGTCGTGACATTCGAGAAATTTGAATTATAGTCGAACTCGAATTAGGCAGCTGTTCAACAATTTGATAAGATATGATCTATAATCTTTTCACAATGAATACGATATAGAGAGAAGGTGCATGTAAACGAGTAAATTGAACGAGACTAAAATCGTCAAACAGAAAGAGATGATGTAAATTTGAAATTTCTGTATCACGATCAGAGAGACGAAATGAAATGGTTCGATCGCTAATTGATAATAAATAATGTTGAGAGACAATATGAAATTTTTGTTTTGATCTTAGTAGAAAATCGATTAAGAAAAGATTGTTAAAGCGTGTATTGAGACCATAAAGTAAACAGCAGAGTTGATTTCCATCGAAGTACTCGAATAGATCTGGTAAAAGTTCGTCAGGTAGCGATTCTAATTTCATTTTCTTATCAATCTTAACAATTGAGCTAATTCCTTCGATGAAGATATGACTAGTAATACAAAGAATTTGTGGGCGATAAACTTTATTTGAAAAAGTATCGATTATATTTCTACTTCAATCGATATTTTCTCGTTTATTTGATAGTAGATGGTGAATTAACTAATGACGGCGTAGTCCGCCCATAAAAACCTAATCAAAAGAAATTAATTTATGAACAACATACATTCTAAATAATTTCTATTACTTTTGTTTATACAGTGTAAGAGTGACGAACGCTAAAAAATTGTGCTGTATAATTTCGAAACAGCTTAATTTTATTGAGAAAATAGCAAAAGTAGTACATTGAAATCACTCTAATTTCTGTCATAAAATTTTTGAGACAAAATGTATGTCTATTTTTCAATCAAACTGAGATATAGAAACGCGTTACCGCTCAGATCCCCGTATGAAAAACGGTTAATTGGTTCTGTAAACGTTTATGCGAGATGCTAATGAAGGCAGAAGTCGTTTTTTTCTCACCTAATACATAAGTGAGTCATTTTTATGTAGTCATCGACATAAACACAAGAAAGAGAAACGATGATAAGCAGTCTCATGCGACCTTATCGTCTTAAATATTTACGTTTGTTTTCAGACGCATGCATGCTTTATAAAACAACAACAGAAGAAACATGTTACTACTAACGATCATTTTTGTGCTGCTATTTCTAATAATCGTGAATGTTTATCTGAAAAGGGTCTACTTTACCTTACGTGGATCATTACCTGGTGTGGTACCCCAGTTTCTCTTCGGCAATTTATTACAAACTGGAGTCATCTGGCGAGGCGAACCACTGCCTAATGTACTACGACAGTTTCAAGATAAATTCGGCGATGTCTTTCAATTTTGGTTTGGTCCAGCTCGTATGGTTGTAGTGAGTTGTCTCGAAGATGTACAACATATTTTTTCACATCGACATGAATACGATCAAGCAGAAGTATTTGATCAAAAAATGAGGTTTATCATGCCGAATTCAATCTTTTGTCTCACAGGTTAGACACGAAGCAGCATTCTGTTTGAAGTTATGATATTCAAAAACTGTTCTATTTAGGATCCAAATATAAGCGTCATGCAACCATAACCCATCCGTTATTTCGTCGTGGTAAAATTGTCAACCATTTGGATACAATAGTGAATTGTACAGATAAATTACTGACTCGTTGGCGAACAAACAACAATGACCCTAATTACATTCATTTAAATATGTATGAGCAACTGCAACGATTAGTTCTTGAGACATTTAGTCTTATTTTCTTTGACTATTCTCTCCAGACAATGGATAATCAAGAAGATAGGAACACGAATGAATTTGCTCATGCATTGTACACAGTTCTGGACACGATCGTGACAGTAATAAAAATGCCGACACTCATTGGTCGTCTATACTTGTTACTTAATCTCAAATATCGACGATCACGTGACCTTGTTGATCAGCACTTACATCGTATGATCGAACAAGAGTTGCAAGAGACACCAATGATGAGAGCTGAACGCAAAAAAATAAGTTTGATTGCATCATTAATCGCTTCATTACAACAAGATGAAAAACTTGAAGCGTCAAAGACTGAAGAAGACAAAAAAGGTAAATCTATTACATTATTCAGAAATTGTCTTTTTGCAAAAATACTTGTACTTGTCTTCAACTACAAATTCTCATACAGTGTACTTGAAAAATCCATAAGTAGCTTTACAATAAAAAAATTGAATATCTTCACTCTGTTTCAATCAAATAGGCTGATTTTTGTTAATCGATGATAGGAGATCTTTCAAAGTTATTTTTCTTTTTGTTAGAAAAATATTAAGAAAGAACCACTTTACGCTTTTACTATTGACTTCAATAAAGAAATTTGAGGTTGTCTGAATTTCGATGAAGTGTCTTGTACACTGTGTGTTCTAAAAGCTACTTTTTGAAAAGAAAACCCTGATAAATTCACCAGTCTATCTAAATAGACTAATTTATTTCTCTAATTATAGAGAAATGTTTCCGATGTAATTCGTTTTGGATAAAATAACAAGCTCTATCATTTAAAATTGTCACACAAGAACATGATTTCTTTTGCAATTTGTGTCAGTCATATTTCCTTGTTGGAGCTAATAGTAAAAGAGCAAAGTAGTTTTTTTGTTAATATTCTAGGGAAAATCCTTGATCCTTCCTTACCAGATCCTTAATGGATCCAGTCAGGTTCCTTCCAGGATTTGCTCTTTTTTCTTGAGGAAATAACTAAATCTTGGCAGAAATGTGTAGCCACAGAATTTCAAAATCCTGGCAGGATTCCAAACAGGATTCTATGAGGATCCTGAATAGATCACCACTGCTTTTGAACTGCAAGGGTGTGGATGTGAGTACAGGCTCATCTTATGTTAAGTACCAGTGACAGCGACTGATGTGCCCTCGAACTGTTGGTTTCTTGTTTTAATCTTCCTCGGTCTCAGCTGGAATAGTTGACTGGGTCCTTGTTTCAGGATACACATCAGATCCTGTCTAAAACCTGATAAAATCTTGAAAGAATCCTCTCTATTATTCCTGTGGGGAACCCTAAACAGGAGCATGATTGAATCCTAGTAGGATTCTGTATTGATGATTTGGGAAAAAATCTAGACAGAAACCTGCGTAATCGTGAGAAATTCTGAAAACAGAAATGGTCAGGAATCCAATCAGGATCCTGAGGAAAACTTGACAAGATCCTGACGGATTCTTGCAAAATTTCTCAATCAATGAACAGGATTGAGACTAGGGTGTTTTCCTTACGAAAAACCTTTGAAAGATCCTCTACCATCGATAGAAAAAACCAGTCCATTTGATTGAAGCAGAGTGAAAATATTGAATTTTTTATCATAAAGCCTACTTATAGACCATTCTGTATATGAGTTTCTATTGAAAACCGAGCTGAGCACTGTACCTCTTGTTAAAAACGATTTTCTACTGATTTCTCTTGAATTTCTAGGACTTTCTCGTGCTGAACTATTGGACGAGATGCTGGCATTTCTCATAGCGGGCTATTCAACAACAACAGCTGCACTAACCTGGTTCATTCATTTGATCAGCGTACATCCTGAAGTGCAGAATAAAGTCAAGAAAGAATTGGCTCAGTATAATATGCAGTCACTCTCCGTCGAACAGCTCGATTCCTTCACCTATCTGGATTGTGTTATTCGTGAAATGTTTCGCTTTGCTCCACCTGGTTTCGGCACACTTCGCACACTTACTGTCGATGATCGATTGCCATCGACTGGAGCTGAATTGAGAAAAGGCGATCTCGTGTTCATTGCCATCCATAACATGGGACGAGATAGACGTTATTGGCCAGGACCAGTTGATCCTGATCAGTTTTATCCTGAACGATTTCTAGTGGAAGGTAGCAATGCCAATAATAACAAAGCAGCATCGATTCCATTTGGTGGTGGTCATCGTCAATGTATTGGTCAAGATTTGGCTCGATTTGAAGTGAAGGCTATTTGTGCTCGACTGATGCAACGTGTAACATTCGGTGATGGTGGACCGGAAGTTAATTCCGGCGAATATGCTGGCGATGGAGGGGACGCAATCATACCCAAACGCATGGGTGTCACAATCACATTTGACTCTGATTATAGCACATAGAAAGCATTTGTGTAGTTTCGTTTCAATTTTATATGTCCATATACGCAGACATAGTAAAGGATGTGGATGGATGGAGTGGATGTGGACTTGAGTTTCAGTTTTCTCTTCACCCACATCCTTTATTTTATTTATCTTTTTTTTCTCGTTTTTATTGCTTGGACAATATTCGTTTCGATTATTACAGATAGTTTTTGTGCGATTCGAAAAAATCTACAAATTACTCTAAATAAAGATGATGACATGTTTTTATTAATCTGGTTGCAATTTAAAAGTTAGATAGGTATTTTCATTTGGTATTTTCCTTTTTTATTTTAGTTCATATGATGAATTCTTAGGAATTCAAAAGTCATATGAGCGGTAATTTCAAGAAGAACTATCTTTGCGAATGCGGTTGAAATATGATGACTCCATCGAAGTATTTCCACACAAAGTCGACTAACTTTTCGAAAGAGTTCATCAAAGTAAAAAATCTTTTGATTATATTATATATTTGTTGATTTTTGAAAATGTTTTTAGCTCTGTAAGAATCAACAATTATTGTACCACAACAAGATTCAAACAATCATCTCTGACTTATGTAAAACTAACTTGTCAATCTAATCTCAAAATCTAAATGAAAATCTTCATCGTAACCAAGATAACATACTATATCAATGTGTTGCTTATTTGTGAATATTGTATTGTATGCTTTCGTTTATCTATAACTTACAGAATAAAAAAAAGGACCTAAATTGTACATAAATTTAATTGCAAAAGATTCGATCAGTGGATTTTGTTTTCATCATTTAATAAAGAAAATATGATTAATATTTGCTTCTGAGCTATCGACTGTATAGTGGAAAGACCGTAACAACTGTCAAGATTCTTTCGTCATTAGATATTTACACAAAATTTTTATTTGAGCTATACTTGTGTATATTTCTACTAGGAATTCCATACAACTTCCTACATTATCTTAATTAAAACAAAAAGATTTGACGAAGGCCAAATCTCTAGTAATCACCAAGTTTTTGATTCGCTAAGTAATTTCCTAATTTGAATTTATCAACTGAAAGTCACAAAATACTTGTTTGAATGCGAAGCGACAGTATAAAGATCGAATCCCTAACTCCGTTAAGTTTGCCCCCCA
>CAJNSZ010000171.1:66828-104963 GCA_905329745.1 Rotaria sp. Silwood2 | reverse complement strand
TAGAAAGAAAAGCAATGCAAGATAGTACTAATACAGATATATCAAATTCATTTCTTTACTTTGACTGAAACCTTCTTGCTCTTTCAAAAAATTCGGACGATCACCTTAATTAAAAAATTCTGCTAGAATCAAATTCTCTTGAAGTCAATAGAGCCAAAACTTTCAGTAACATCTGCGAGTCAAATCAGACTGTTTCTTTAATAAAAGAATCGTATATTTCTCGCTTAGAGAAGCCCAAACTATTTGAAGCCCTATAAAAAAAAAAACATGTTTGTCGACTTGGTGAATATTTTTTTTGTAAGATTTTGAAATTTCTATGGAAAAAACAAATATTTCAAGAAGAGTGAAAAGTAAAGAAAATTTTTCTTTAGAATGTTATATTGTCTTATTATCGATAATTTTTCAAAAATTTTACACTTGAAGGAAAAAGCTATGAAAAGCTCAATGTCTAAAACAAACTCTATTGGCTACAATGATGATCATGTGAAAATGCTGGAATATACGCAATCGAAAAACTATAAACACACAACGAACAGAAAAAATTGTCTATTTTTGTTTAAAGCAGGATATTTTTTTGAATACGAAAATATGACAGAAATCTTCAAAAACTTTATAGAAAAAGCGAAGTGCTTACTAAAAATTTGTGTCTTTTATGAAAGATCGAATCATGGACTATTTTTTCAACTTTGGATAAGTTACTAATCGCTTGAGTTTTATAAATTGATAACATATTGTCAAAGATTTTAAAACAGTTTACGAAAGAAATGTCAAATAGATAAATAAATCAGAATTATAATAATTTTTATAGTTAATAGTTACGCTCCGAAATTTTATTTGATTCATTTAACGTCGTGATATTGAAAAAAATTATTTCGTATTGTCAAATACATTCTCAATACATAAGTACTTTTTTTTAATTGAATATATCTATTACACATGCCATAGAAATCGACATATAATTTTACTCTTCGTTTCAACGACTCAACAACCATATAAGCCTGATAGCACATGGATTTAAGCTATTATTAAGCTACCATGTACTTTTCTATATCGATCCCAATTGGGCTGTGCAATATTTATATTAGTTATGATCTAAAGGATCAAAATGTTCTAAGTATTAGCAAAAGATACCAGACCATATTCAACTTTAGTCTCACCTTCTTCTTTCACAACTATTGTCTATGAAGCTTTATACCCTCCCCGCTTGCATCGACTAGTAGCTAAGATCTGGGGAGTAGGAGAAGCCGGAAAATTTTGATGTACATTTTCAGTATATTAGTTCCTCTGAAAATGTACGTGAAAAACAAAGAAAAAAATCCTATAGTTCTAGTGAAAAATAGCGAATAAGACGGATCCCTTCTTTACCAACTGATTATCTTAGAGAATAGATTGAAACGATAGAATAGATATAAAATCCACGTTTTGGTCTCAAGGAGACCTATGCCACTAATCTTTTTTTTCATCAAGTAATTTTAGAAGATCAAAAAAATCTTCATTATTAATAATTTAATTAAATCTTTACTTTTTTATCTCTAACATTCATAACAATTCCTTTCTCAGAATCAATTAAACCAATAAGATAAGGTTGTTTCGGTATTGTAACCATTAAAGTAATCTCTTTATAAGCTGGATAACTTAATTTAACATAATGTACATGTTCACCAGTCATCGGATCATATAATGCAAGTATTTCAGTATGTTTTTTCTCTTCAATAAATACAAAATACATATCATCTGCCGTACATATAAAGTTTTTTGGTTGATTCGAACGTTTCATATTTGCTACAATTTCATAAATAATATCACCATCAGGTATTCCATATGAAATAGCTCGAACAGTTTGACCATTTGAACTAGTATTCATTGGTGTACTAACTAATGCACTTGAAATAGTTGTTGGTGCAACTGGTTCTGTAGTTAAAACTAAAACCTAAATAAACAAGAAAATATTTTACATAGAACAAAATTAAAACTATTTATTTTTACCATTGTTTCAGCCGAATGAAGAAGAAGTTGAAAAACACTTTTTAATGGTGTTATAAATGATGCTTTTCTTTCTTCAATATCATATATTACAAAATTATATGATTCAGCTGATGCTGCAAATAAACCATTTGCACACAAAACTGTACCTAAAAATAAGAAAATTGTAGCATATTTTTGATTTAAAAGAAAGAATTTTATTTTCTAACATTGATAAATTGATCCATGTAGATTAATAGATAATTGTCCTGTCATAATTCCAGTTCTCATATCAAATAAACATAATTGTATACGTGATTGTGCCATGCTCAATTTTGTTTCGGTTGATATGTGCATCATTTCAATACATTTATCTAATTGTGCTATTGATATAGATTTTTCTTTTGCATTTTGTAAATCCCATACTTTTGTTGTTTTATCCATGTCAGTCGTTATAACATAATTATTTCCACTGTTACCAATTGATAAACATTTTACAACAAGTATACGACCAAAATGTGAATCAAATGAAGCTATTAAGTCACCCCATTGAATTTCAAACACATAAACACTTGACTTAACACATGCTATCAAATATCTAAGCGATGAAAAACAAAACATGAGGACAGCTCTATTAAGGCTGAAATACAGAACCCAAACGTCTTAGATTTATCGTCAATATATACCGTCCTTTTTTTTGTTATTTATTATTTTTGACTATTACATTTATAATCTTACTAAATAATTGATAACATTATAGAATATACCTATTATCCTGAGAAAATGATGCGGTATATGTTAACCATTTATAACCACTCATAATATTACGTACACTACCAGGTAATAAGCATGTTTTGCATAGATGTGATCGAAATGAAAAGATTTTAAAACCTTTGAATGTAACTGTCATAAGATAATTTTCTTCGGCACTTAATATTAATGCAAATATGCTGAAGTAAAAAGAAAAGAATTATTCAAACAATCATTCTTTTGATCATTAAGATACATTTCAATATTATAATCATTTATTTCACAACATGTATACATACATCCTTTATCACGTGTTAATACAAGTGCACTTTGTATATTTTTTCTTCCACCAGTTAAACAACGTGGACGACTATTATTACTATTATTTGCATCATTATTTGTCACAAAACAATAATCTATAACTAAACGATCACGAACAACATCTTGATCTTCTTTTACATCTTCAGACCGACAAACAAGTTCTAGTTGTGGTCCATCTAATACTTCAATTTGAATAATCGGAAAACGTGTTGATTCCGTTGCCAATAATTCACCTTGAAGAAAAAATTCATCTCATTTTGAGAGAGATCATAATAGATATAGAATCTATAATTGTTTTTTGAGCATCATTAATCATTAGAGAGAAACTTGCTGTTTTTCGTTTTTATCTTCTAAAGTTTGTCTTGATCTGGGTGGGTGTGGGTGTGGGTGTGAGTGTGGGTGTGGGTGTGGGTGGTGTGTGGGTGTCAGTGTCAGTGTCGGTATTGATGTGAAATTCTCACGATCAAAACGCGTACCGAACACACCACAGCCACACCCACCGACACCCACGCCCCCACCCTCACCCACACCCACACCGACACCTACACCCTTCTGGTTTTATGTTGTCACGATCTTTTCTTGGCTATAAGCACCATAGTTTTTATCTAACAGGATATTAGAACCAAATCCAAGATAGAGCTGCTATATAGAATATTAAAGGCGAGATGTTGTACTATATATTTCGATAATAAAACTTTCAATATTGACTGTTTAATAAAATTTTAAACATCGTGATCAGAACTTTTAGTACTCTCTAATTATATTTGAAAGAACTGCTTGTAGTACGAATAGAAATAAAAAAGCACACAAGGCGATGATGAACAAGATATTTACACGATTCAAATTTCTGGTGAAGTCACTAAGCGTGTTCAATCTTTTCGAAATGAAATAGAAAATCTATTTCTATCAATTCAAACAGAAACATATGCTGATGAAATAGGTAAAGCATTGGTCAGATCGTTTATTTCGTTTCGTTTTAATACGTTTTATCTGTCAAAATGCGGTTTTTCTTTTTCATTTTAGTACAATCATTTGTAACATATCATTCATCCGCAATTGATGTTATCGAACGTGTTCAGAATGAAGAAAAGGAATCTGTAGGATCCCAAGTAAGCAAAAAATGAGTAAGAACTGGGAATATGATTAGTTCGCAAATCTGGAATAACCGTTATGTCTAGTCTGAAGCGTCTCTCGTATGCGTTATGACTAGCTATGCTGGCACGAAATGTTCTCCGATCATGTCCTGACTAGTTCGAAGCGTCCTTGAGAATAGTCACGTCTAGTCTGTTTGTTCATCTAGCCCATTCGGACTTGTCCATCGAACAGTCGAAAAATAAGAAAAAAAGACGGAAGGTGGATTTGAACATTCGACCCAATAGTATCAGACGTCTAACATGTTCTCAGACATCAGTTGAGCACTTACCAGTAAATTGATGTTAGCAAAATACTTTGAAAAGTAAGATATTCTCAACAGTTTGATGCAATATTAAAAAATTCTCAAAAATGAGCTAATTCAGAAATCTGAAGCGTATTTTGTTCCTCGTTGAAACCGTTATCAGAATCTGTAGTCATTTTTTATTCTGAGCACTTAAGAATTTTTCAAGAATCTCTATTTCTCATATTGAATTGTTGTCTTAATTGCTATAGAAATTTAAACTGATTGATAAAGAAAAAGAAGAATAAAATACAAAAAATTTTCTCTGGATAGTTAAATAACAATAATAGGGGATGGCAAAATATGTTCAGTCTATGAGCGACAAACTCTGAGAAATCTAATTCAACTAAACAGTTACTAAGAATTAGACATCATTATCGGTGCATTTCTTAAATGAAATCTCTCAGACTTTTGAAACAGTAAAATTTGGATGTTTGCAAATCTTTTATTCAAATCTGTTCCGAAAAATTTGTTTCAGTGATAAATTAAATGTTTTAATTGGGGTTACACAATTGTATATAGAAAAAAAGCAAAATCGAAAAATGTTACATTGAGGAATATCGAGCATTCCGAGTAAACATGGAAAACACATGTATGCGTCTTCGGTCCACCACAACTAGAAAACTAGCATTTATGAATATCATAAGTTTCATCGTATAATGTAGTGCAAAAATATCATTTCGCTCCGTGTTTCACAACTAAAATTTTTTTAAAAATAATAAAAATTAGCAATAAGTTTTAAACCCGAATGGAAACATGTTGATTCTGCTCTCTATAGTATTTTACCAAGATAGAGTGGGACTCTAAGTAAGTTTCTAAAATGCATACTAAAGTCAGAAGTAATCAAACACGAACTTGTATATTTTACCAGGGTTGCCCATTCACTTCTGAGTTTCCTTACTTTTTAAAATTAAAAAAGCCATTCTGCAATTTTCGAAGGAGTGAAGATCTCATACTTTCGAGTGCTATCGCAAAAGAACGTATCTTTGCATGAAGCGTTAACAAGAAATAAAACTTATTCATCTCTCTGCGAAAGCTAAGAACTCAAAATTTTAAAATTGATGACATCTAAACTAGGTTATACAAAATTATATGAAAATAAGTTTAGCATGTTTTCTACTATTATTTTATTTTATTTTAAATGTTCGTTCACTGTGTCTGATTCCATAATTCCTTCAAAATACATTAATATAATTCAGTTTTAATCTTAAGATGAACCGATTTAATTTTATTTTAAAGACAATTATCGTATACTAAAAAGTCAATTATGTTCTATATAGATATATAAAACCTTTTATTATTAACAGCAGTGAAATATTTTGTAATTGACACTATCAGCCAAGAAAGACTATCGAAAATGACAAAATTTACTTTTGCAGAAAAACTGCAAAAGTAAATTCTGTATAGACTATCTTTTATGATGGAACTAACTGATATTGTGCAATTACATTGGCACTATTACATATTGAGGTATATACCACGACCATTGAATGATTTTCGTTCTTCGTATAGTATACATATAGACTGTTTAAAACTAGCAAACTATTGTCTTTATTATACGATGACATCATTATACATTCTTTTCTTTTTATCTTCGATTTATACGAAATACATCGCAAATAGCTTTCAAAAGTAAATTTTGTCATTTTCGATAGTCTTTCTTGGCTGATAGTGTCAATTACAAAATATTTCACTGCTGTTAATAATAAAAGGTTTTATATTTGAATATTAAGTCGTTCATTTACTTAAATATTATATTTCTATATAGATAATTAATAGTTTATTTTTTCACCTTATTTTTTTTTTTGTAAATTTTTAAAAATTCTCAATTATCTTGCTACTGTAAGTGTTTACAACGTGCTAGCGAAAGGGAAAGTCATTTTTTTTTATCTCACTTTGTACATAAATGAGTCAATCTTATGTAGCCGCCGACACAGAAACAAGAAAGAGAAACGATGAAAACCCGTCTCATGCGACCTTGTCGTCTCACATATTTACTTTTGATTTCGAACACATGCGTGCTTTATAAAACAACAACAACAACAACACGAGAGGAAAAATGTTACTAATATTGATGCTTGTTGCTCTGCTATTTCTAATAATCGTGTATGTTTATCTCAAAAGTGCGTACTTCACCTTACGTGGATCATTACCTGGTGTGACACCACAATTTCTCTTCGGCAATTTACAACAAACTGGAGTTATCTGGCGAGGCGAACCACTCCCTAATGTACTACGACAGTTTCAAGATAAATTTGGTGATGTATTTCAATTCTGGTTAGGTTCAGCTCGTATGGTTGTTGTGTGCCGTCTGGAAGATGTACAACACATTTTTTCCCATCGACATGAGTACGATCAAGCAGATTTAGTTGAACAGAAAATGAGCTTCATCATGCCGAATTCAATCTTTTGTCTCACAGGTTAGATACGAAGTAGTCATCTGTTTGAATTCATAACATACAAAAACTGTTCTAATTAGGATCTAAATATAAGCGTCACGCATCTATTACTCATTCATTATTTCGTCGTGGTAAAATTATCAACCATTTGGATACAATAATAAATTGTACAGATAAATTGCTGACTCGTTGGCGAACGAACAAGAACGACCCAAAATACATTCATTTAAATATGTTTGAGCAACTGCAACAATTAGTTCTTGAGACATTCAGTCTTATGTTTTTTGACTATTCTCTCCCGACAATGGATAATCAAGGAGACAAGGACAAGAATGAATTTGCTCATGCATTGCACACAGTTTTAGACGCGATTATGACTGTAATAAAAATGCCGACATTCATCGATCGTCTCTACTTGCTACTTAATCTCAAATATCGACGATCACGTGATCTTGTTAATCGGCACTTACATCATATGATTGAACAAGAGTTGCAAGAGGCACCAATGATGAGAGCTGAACGCAAGAAAATAAGTTTGATTGCATCATTAATCGCTTCATTACAGCAAGATGAAAAAATTGAAGCGTTAAAGACTGAAGAAGACAGAAAAGGCGAGTCTAGTACATTATTTAGAAATTCTGTACTTGCAAAAATCAAAGATAAGGCGACTACAAGTACAGTAAGTACAAGTTCAGTACTTGTACTTATCTGATAAATATTTTTGTTCTCTCTAGTAAAAATTAACTCAGTCAGATTCTTTCTAAGTTTCATGTCAAACATTAACTGAGGAATTCGTGTAGAGTAGTTCATAAGTATAGCTTTACAATAAAAAAGTGAATGTCTTCACTCTGTTCCAATCAAATGAATTGATTTTTTTAATTAATGATAGAGGGAATCTATCAAAATTGTTTTTTATTAAGAATTATTAACACACTGAGGGTTCTCTACTTTTGAAAAGAGATTTCTGATAAATTTATTAGTCTATCTAAATAGGCTACTTTTTTTCTATAATTATAAAGGAATATTTTCAGTATAATTCGTTTTGGATAAAACAACAAACTCTATTATTTAAACTTGTCACGCAAGAGCATGATTTATTTTGCAATCCATATCAATCATATTTCCGTAGTGAAGGCAATAGTAAAAGAGCAAAGTAGTTGTTTTGCTAATATTCTTCTTATGAAATAGCTTTGGAAGATGCTGTACCATCAATAGAAAAATCAGTTCGTTTGATTGAAACAGAACGAAAATAGTCAATTTTTTTTTATCACGAAGCGTACCTTTGAACTATTCTGTATATGAATTTCTATTGGCAACCGATATAGGCACTGTATCTCCTGTTAAAAGAACGGTTTTTTACTGATTTTCTCCTGATATTTCAGGACTTTCCCGTGCTGAAGTGCTGGACGAGATGCTGTCATTTCTCATGGCAGGCTATTCGACAACAACAGCTGCACTGAGTTGGTTTATTCATTTGATGAGTATACATCCTGAAGTGCAGAACAAAGTCAAGAAAGAATTGGCTCAGTATAATATGCAATCGCTCTCCGTCGAACAACTCGATTCCTTCAGCTATTTGGATTGTGTTCTTCGTGAAGTATTTCGCTTTGTACCACCTAATTTCGGCATACTACGCACACTTACTGTCGATGATCGATTGCCATCGACGGGAGCTGAATTGAGAAAAGGCGATCTCGTGCTCATTGCCATCCATAACCTGGGACGAGATAGACGTTATTGGCTAGGACCAGTTGATCCTGATCAGTTTTATCCTGAACGATTCCTAGTAGAAGATAACGATATCAATAATAACAAAGCAGCATCCATTCCATTTGGTGGTGGTCATCGCCAATGTATTGGTCAAGATTTGGCTCGATTGAAGGTGAAGGCTATTTGTGCTCGACTCATGCAACGTGTGACATTCGGTGATGGTGGACCGAAAGTCAATTCCGGGGAATATGCCGGCGATGGTGGAGATGCAATCATACCCAAACGGATGGGTGTCACAATCACATTCGACTCTGATGATGACACCTAAAAATTATTTATGCAGTTTTGTCTAAATTTTCTTTTTCAATATATGCAGATATAATCAAGCGAAAACGAGTTTCTACATCACATTAAACAAAAAATTGAAAATAGCGCAAAGTATTACTGTTAATCGATTCCATGACAGATGCTCCCGCGACACTTGCTTCCACGACATCTACTCCCCAGTGAGAACTACTCCTCAGATACTCTCTTTCGTGGCATGGGTGTGGGTGTGGGTGTGGGCGTGAGTTGGTGTGGTATGAATAAAGATAATATCCACACCTAAATCCTAGGACACATTGTATCAAAAGAAATACGTTGAGTATGTGTTAAAAGTTTATCATTCCAGTGTGAGTATGTAAAGTTGAAGTGTTATAAACTCATTTAGAAGTTGATACTATTATCATGTAGTAAACGAAAATGAGTCTGCCAATAGCCATTTAGCGTAAATTGTCAAATTGTGTCAGCAGAAAGAAAAGATCAATATTTACGGTCTGTATCTTCACCATGGAAACATTACACCAAGTAAAGTCTGGAGTATCCCCGATTCCATGGTAGAGTATCATATGAAACTGAAAGGAATGGGATTCAATGGTATCGATGTAATGCTATTTTGTGCTAAAGCAAGTCTCACAAAAGATGATCTCAAAAATGGTCCTCCATGCTTTGGTTTAATCGAATACACAAGTACATTTTTCATGAGAGGCAATAGTTAGGAACAACAAAACTGAAACCAACTGTGAAATAGTGGTTTAAATGGCTGCCAAAATAAAATTTTTAGAGCGCTCTTGTTTAATGAAAAAAGTATAGCCTCTCTCTCCGTCACCCTTTTAGAGTTTTCTGGACAACGGCTCATCAGAACACTTGAAAACTTTCTGGATATGTAGATTTTGATCATTGGAAAAAAGTTATTATAAGCTCAAAGTTCTCGGATGTTGTCTTCTATGAGACATTGGGATAACAATAGCAAAAATAATCCCATTTTTCGTCCATGTTTCACCTAGTCTTTTAAATAAAAATGTCTATGTTTGTGTCAGAGCTATCAAAAATTAGTAGAACATTATTTTTTGGAATAAGCAAAAGAAACAGCCATGCCTAATAGGGACCGGTGTATGTGAAAAATTTCTGCTTGATCCCTCTTATCATCTCAGGAAAGCGGAAGGTAAGTATGGATCTTCTCTTCATAGACATTCATAGCCACGCTCTTTTTCATTTTTATAGCCAGCTTTCTTGATGACAGGTGAGTTTTCTAAAATTAATTTTTCTTCACTTTTGTATAGATTTCTTGTGTGCATTCTGTTTGTGACCGATCGGTAGTCTATGATAGACCGATAGTGCCTGTTTTATTATTTTTATTCATGCAGTAATGGATGTAGTTGTCGGTCTGCTCTTTTTCGACACACACATCCACAATCACCCACTCATATGCTCACCCACACCCATCTATATGCCATCATTAAAGAATATTACTGTTTCATCAAATCAAAGAGAAAAAAATTAGACGTTTTGGTTTTTCGGCATATTCGTGAAGGTCAGTTTTTCAGGTTGAGTTTTCACTATTGAACTTTTAATTTGTTCATCTCTTTCGCAATAAGATTCTTAATCAATGTAATCATAATCGACGTTTGATGGTAATAGATGATAACATGTGATTACATCATTATCCATAAGACATGTTTTTTTTTATTTATCTATGAAAACAATATTACAAATTACGACAAATGAGTACCAAATTAGTTATATGTGAAAAGAGTACCAAACGAAAAATATATATAAGTGATCAAATATAAGTTAAGCGAATTGAGTTTGCCGTATATATGTATACAGCTAGTGAATTGTGATAAGGTCAACTCACATAGACTAATCTCACGATAATTAACAAATTATGGAGCACAAAGAAATGTCGGTGGGTGTGAAGATGGATCTAGAGTAGGCAGCCTCACACTCTTATCCATTCCCTCGTCCACACATGCAACTATGCTCCTATACACACTTTATCATGTTAATGTTGTCTCTTTTCGTAAAAGATACTAGTTTGGGTGTGGGTATGGGTCTGTGGTGTGGGTGTGGTCGTAGGTATAAATAAAAAGAGTTCTGACACCCACACCTAATACCCACATCCATATCCACGTCCACACTCAAAACATGACTGATTTCTTTTACATTTTTTCAATTCTGTAGTTGTATTTATTTGCTTCTTGTGTCTAAAGATAGCATACATATGGTACTCTATATATAAATCATAAAAATAAAGTTTTTGATTACAACTCGTCAAGAAGGTTCACTAGTCAAAGACGTTTCAAATATTGAAGTAATTATTGTTGATATAAGAGTCGCGTGTGAATTTATTACTAAGTCACTGTAAGATACATCTATTCTACTATTGAAAATGAACAGACGACATTCATTGAAAGAATCATGTGACAGATTATCATAAAAATGATGACTTTATTGAAAGAGATAAAGGAATATTCATTCCATCAGTTGCATCATGATGTCAGATGATTCACTTCAAGCTAAAGATAATGTTTTCGATCACTCATATAGAACAAATACAACAAGTGAAACATTGAAAGATGTTTTGAAAATAATAATTGATCATGAAAATCGTTCATTATAGATCGCATCAAATGATCGTATTTTCCTTGAATCATTTTCATCAGTTTAAAATGTTTTAATAACTATTACTGAATCTATTAGTGAACAAGAAAACATATAAAAAAATATAAACTATTAGCATATTCACTCTATGTTAGGGTATCTATTGTTATACAAACTAGTTCCATTATTTTGTGGAACTCACATATGTTTTCGAAGAAAATAGTGAGTGTAAGTTTTAAGTTCGAGTTTTTGCGGCTCCCCACCCCTCCCCTTACAGACAGGCTACCATTACAGACCATAGCAACGAAAGAGAACATTACAGACATACCCCCCCCCTATTACAGACACCCCCATTACAGACTCTAGCAACTGCCCATAACAAACTTCAAATGTACTTATTTTTAAAAAGCATTGCATGACATACGAATATGTAAGTTCGAGTGATGAACACTGTTTAAATGATTTCATCATTGTTTAATAAGGGTGTGGGTGGGTGTGGGTGTGGATCTGGGTAGGTGTTGTTGTGGGTGGGAGTTTGAGACTTCGCTTGATCCACCCACACCCAAATTAACTNTTCTCAACTTGGTTCTTAACAGATGAAGTAAAGAAACAAGCAATAGTTATACAGAAAATATGTTGTTATATATCATTTTTTTTACATATGTAGTTCTTATGTGTTAGTATTTAAATAAAGAATTGATGTAAAATTTATCTGCACTTCTAAAATAATGATAGAGCTTTATATGTACAAGAATATTTTTTCAGTTTCATTCAAACGACTCACTATGTAGTGATAAAATTTGGCAAGTCAAATATGTAAAAAGTTCTTTGTTTGATTAATTTCAGATAAGATGATTTGTAAATTAGAATCATTAACAAATACAATTTTTACTCGTATATTTCATAAGAAATATTATTCAATATTGCTTCTATTAGTTTCTACTTTATTAACAATCTTTGTCTCTACATCTATTCGACATTTGAATTCTGATGTAACAGATGATGATGTTTGTCATATTATTTATGAATTGTTTTTTCAAGGGTGTGAGTGTGTAATTGAAATGCAGACATTTCACTCGCACACTCTATTTGCGCAGAAAGAAAGCAGTGACGACAGCAAAAGCATGTGCACCTTACTGGTCGTTACTTGTTTTTTCCAACTTGCAAAGAAGTGAAAGTAAATAATAAGCTTTGTTATAGACTATTTCAATGTAATTCTCGAGATTAACATAAAGGCACAAAGTGAATACTGAATGTTTAGGTATTTCGTTGATTCTTTCGTCCACGTCGATGTCCTCGTCTTCTTCTATTCTTGGATCTTTTTCTAGGATGGATCTCAAAGCTAATAGTATCGTCATTGTTTTTATGATCGTATATGTGAAAGAGCACTGGGTAGACAAGCCAAGCAAAACTATAGAGTCGGCCTCGTTGATTTATCATATTTCCGTTATTGTTCACTTCTTCCTTATATGTGGCATAAAACCATGCTGATGCTTTTTGGTCTACATAGATCGAATGTTTCTTATAGTAATCGGCAATATCCAATTGATTATGCCATGACAATTTTTGAGCTACTTTTTGCCAAATATTGGATTCTATTTCTTCATTCTCAGTAGATAATTGGTAAAACTCTTGCCAAAATAATTGAATATATCTAGCAGAGTGGACAGGTTTTGAATTGAATCAAATATATTAGTTCCTCTTACTTATTACGTAAAGACCGAATCGTATTTGCAATTTCACTACGTAATTCGAACAGTTTCCCTTGTTTCGCGTATTGTTTGCTCGTAAATTTTGTTATGTAACCTGATATAATTTCACTTTCACGATGTAAACCGTAATGTCTCATGATTCGTCTCACTACAAACGAAAAGAAATCGTAAACAGTGAATCCTATTTTGTATCATTAATACTCACATTCTCGTTCGTATTCTTCTTTTAGCATTCGAGCATCAGCAACGTAAGACAAGTAACCATTAATGACTAATCTTCGATAAGGAAATGGTTTCTTATTGGGATTCTTGTTTTGATTATAGTTGATTTTGAAGTTTTTCACTTCATCGTATAATTGGCCAAGAACTGAAGTTGACAGATGATCTGGTTTGCTTTTCTTCTCCATAAAATGAGGATAAGTTTCTGGCTGAAGATCTTTAGTTAAGGAGGGTGGACGACGACCGGTTTTAACAAAATCCACAGCAATGCTAGACATCAAAAGCATTTCGATCTTCTAAAAGTTACGCTTAATTACAAACCTGTGCATTGCAGCCAAACGTATACATTTTTCATATTCAACTCCGTGTAGATCAGCTAAAGCCAAATGCCAATTAGCAATAATACCTAGATTATCTGCTTTCAAGTATTCGACAAAGAAACGGCAAACATCGGCAATAGTATATGACTGTTTGGCTGTGTTCGCATTCAACTCATTTGCTTGTCGTGTCTGATCACTATAACAGAATGCTTCATAATTTCCAGTAAAGATTAGACGTGAATCCCACGTGATCCAAAATATATCACCATCCAAATCACCACCAGCTAGCTCTGCTGTCATTGATCTAGGACCATCCATAGGAAATACAATGACATTTTTCAGTTTGTGAAGCCGAAGATTATCAACAGCTTCGTAACGACGAATATCACCTATGTAAAATTGATCAATGACAGTGTAGTCTCAGAAAATTTCGCACACACATAATTTTCTTTGTGTTTGCTGACGTGAGTTTTATTCATTCGAATTTCGACTCATTATCCACTTAGAAAATCAACGAATTCTTACCTGGATGTAAACAGGGATTTCTCGTGACAATGACTGGACCTTGAATAATTTTTGTTTCATCGGTATCACTACGATAAATTTGAATAAATACTTGTCCATGTTTTAATGTTCGACTTTCATCAGCCACACCGAATAAAACACAACCGTTTTCGATCAAAATTCTCGCTTTGGTTCGTAATTGTTTCAATTGAAACGCTTGAAAACGAAACAGAAGTTGTTGAACAAAACGTTCAGTATTGAATTGAAATCGTGATAAATATTCGATCATCATTTTATGAGTTCCATTGCCACCCATGTTTCCATTGAATTTCCACAATGTTTCGATAGCGCGTTCAACATTAGTGTTCATGGACATCAATTTGTCAAGCATTTCATCTTGAAAATGGTGGAAAACAGAATTGGGTATATGATGAGAAGATAATAAAAGAATGATTTGACGATTGAGATAACTCAATAAGAAGTTAGATGGTCGAACAATATCAATAGAACAATTGTCTGAATCAAATTTTTTCATCGAAGGACGAAGAGCTACTCGAATTTTTGAATCATTGGCAATTTTGTCCTCTAAACTGATACAGACCATTCCTGAAAAACACAAATGTGAGACGGTATCATTTCTTCTTTCGAGCACAAGATTTACCTTTATATCCAGCGAATCGAATTTGAAATGCTGATGGTGTTGAGTCGAGATTCATCTGCTTCGAAAGTTCATCGGCAAACCAAGAAGCAATGATCCCTATTCCATCTGTATATAATGCTTTACTATCTATCAGCGATGTCACATCATCAATTTCGATGTATGATTCTTTTGATAATTCTTTTCCTTTGATAGTTGTTGAAAATGACTGACCAAGCTACGATAAACAAAAGTATCAAAGATAATCTTAATAGAATTGATGAATGAAAATTGAGCTCTAACCCTGGCAGCCATCTTTGCTACTGGACGTATATTCTGGAAATCACCCATCCATTCTCGAATTGATTCACAAGATATATTGCTGGTATGTCGTTGGTGAAACATCCAACATGAATGTTCACGAAGTTGAGATGTCGAAAAAGCGAGAATTTTATATTTTCGACCACAAATATTCAAACCATCAGTCATCAGTGATTGTATATGCTTATATAAGATATCCATCGAGTTATTTACATCTTTAAGCTTGCAATAATCTAGGATATTTGTAATTGATTCTTAAACGTCACAAGATTTCAATAATTTACCTTCATCACGAAAGCTTACACGTAGAAAACAATCTTGAAGTTCAGAGAAGTGACGAGTTACAGCGCAAGCTTCCTCACAATGTGGTCCTTCATAATGAATTGTCGATGGAGTAATAAAAACTTTACGAATAGAAAATGTTTCGTTCGATTTACATGCTCGCATCTCTCGCTTCGTCAAATATATACCGGATGTTATCTGATTCAGCTGATGTTTTCGACGAAGTTCGAATAACCCAAGACACAACAACCGACTTAAAGAACCGATATGATCATTATTTGTAGGATACATATCTTTTAATTTAATGCGAGACAAATTTATGGTTACAGAAGTTGAGCCGGCATTATTTAGAGGCTTGCCAGTAGCTGAATATAATGGTGGCAACATATATGTTCTTAGTGTTGATTCATCATTTACTGTTCCCTCTTTGTCGTCTTCTTCTTCTTCTTCTTCATCATCATTCCAGTCTTCGTCGTTTGTTTTTTCGCTGGTAGGTTGCCAACGTGGAGCAAATTCGATGATTTTATCTAGTTTTCGAAACAAAACTATGAGGATGATTCATGCAGTATTTGCTATCAATGATTATGCTGAATAAATTTGTATCTCAAAACTGTTCAGTGATCAATAAAACTTACAGAATAATCTTAACGATATATTTCACTGAGATCATTGAAAAAAGATCTAACGAATCACTGCATATGATGAACTTACCAACACAAGCAGCCAGAGTACTTGAAGATATTTGGCCCAATATAAATTCCAATCGTTCGTCCAAGATAAGATCGTTGACCGTAATTATATGTTTAGAGATCAATTTCATAATTTCAAACTTAGTTTCAAATGGAAAAAAAGGCCAACGTTGACAAAAGAATTGCTCAATAGCTAATCTATTTTTTTCATGCCATTCTTTCAATAATAATAAATCAATATGAATAAGACATTGAGCATGTTGATGAACCGATGTCAATAGGGGTACCATATCACTGATTTGACAATGCTTGGCACATAGATGATATCGATCAAGTAAATTGGCAAATGTCTGATAAATTTTTGGATCTGAACCAATGTTCAAAAGCCAAGCATTAGTACGACCGATCAAGGTTGAACCAGGTAGACGAATCTCATTTTCTGAGCCATCCGCCCTCACTTTCCGAACAGAACTAATACATGGTGGCCGACGAACTTCGCAAAGAATATATACTGATGGATCAATTGACTTCTTGGATGAAATCATATTAGATGGCGACAGCCCATGTATTAATACCGGTACAATTTTGTTTCCTTTCAAACTGAAGTTAAAATATATATTATGAGAATTTTTCTATGATAGATATGTTTTCTTATATAATGTTAACTATTTAGAAAGAAAAACTGTATTAAAGATATGATACTCGAATTGTTTGAATAATCATGCCGATTGATCAAGTTCCGATGAAAATAGTTAATATGCTTGTGTTCACATAACCTATAACTACTTGACTTTCCTGACTCACTTACTCACGGAAATTCCACTCGAATCGAAAGTTTCCTTTACGCTTAGGCCAACTTGTTGTGTTTTCTATGAGTATGACATCAATAAAAAATTTATTTTGTTTGGTATCAATTGTTAACAAAAATGGTTTTGATTGTTTTTCGAGACGTTGGTGCACAATGTACCCATATGTAGATGAAAATGTTGTTGCATTTTTGCAGGTTTGGTCAACAAGATTTTTCATCGCTGTCATTCCAATCAATGTTCCATACATAACACAGTCCAAAGAAAAAGTGAACAGGTCTAGGTCAGTTTCTCGTCCAGAGTGTGCGTCACCACTCTGCATTTTTGGGAGCACTCGTGGTTTAAGCACGTTTAATTGAAGTTGATATCCAAACAATTTAAATTTTTCCGGTGTTCGACTAAAATCGCATAATATTTCAAACACAGTAGTATTTGATGCAAAGGTAATAAAGGCAAAACCAACTCTGCGATTTTTTTCCTAAAAAAAATAATACAGATAGCTTTTAAATATAAAATTAGAAAAAAATCAATGAGAATCCGAGCCATCACGTTATTTACCATCTATTCACAGATGGCTGAGATATGCTCAAGATTAGATTAAAGAATGATAGGAAAAATTATCTTTTAGAGATCTTGGCAAGTTTCCTATTCTCATTGTTAGTCATGCATCTGCTGCAATTATGTTAGAGATTCGGTCTGTAATAACGCTTCGTTCTCTGACTGCTACAATATGATACTACATCATCCTGCTAAATATTATCAGTGGATAAATATTATTGTTAGACCCTGACGAAGAAACTTGGGAATTTCGTTCAACCGTCTATAGAGACCTTTTCTACAAATTAATCATATAATTCTCTTAATGAGAACTATCTTCGATTCAAAGTATTTACCTTAAACTTTGGACCATCTATACGAACCACATCCAAATATCCCAACCTGTTAAAAAATGATCTCAGCGAACTTTCATTGATATTCAACGGAATACAGCCTACAAAGATCTTATTTCTCTCCACTGTAGAATCAAAGTCATTGTGAAGTTGGTTAAAGAGTACATCGTCAGATGTTGACACTTGAAGAAAAGTACTATTTTTGTTGAAAAACGATTCAATCTCGTCCAAATATGTAAAGTCGGACGATACCGATGCACGGGATGAAGTGGAACATGATGAAATATCGAAAGCCAATTGATTCTTGTCAATCTGTATATTTTGGTCGACCCTATCCGAAGCTTCGAATAAGTTTTCATAAAGCTGCTCGAAATAATCTGTAGAGCTAAGATCAACATTCTGATCATCAAAATTTAGCGTTTCGGCATCAGATTCATTTGAAAAGGTGCTGCTATCACTTCCACTTATTAATGTTTCTTCATCCGAATCATCGGATCGATTTCTAGAGACACAAGAAACGATTGATTAATATTTATGAACTGGAAACGCTTACTGTGACTCTTGTTCTGAATTTAATTCTAGTTCAGCAATATAACTTTCAGTCATAATGAAAAATTTTGTTTGACGAAACAATTCAGTATTTCTTCCAACATAAAAGTTTATTTAAGAAATAATATGGCTTTTATAACAATAAAACGCAGAACGTGAAAAAGAACTTCCATGTTGCCTCTATCAAAAAAATATAATATAGTTTGCTTTGAATGGCGATCATGTTGCTTTTTATTTCTGTCATATAATAAAAAACAAAGAGGGGTGGATGTGAGTGTAGATGCTGATGGGTTTTGTTTTGTCGAGTGTAGATGTAAATGTGAACCAAACAGCCACCCCGAAACTCTAAGAATACTTGGAATATAACGGGTGACGCAGAAGAAATTGCCGGCTTTTGATAAGCTGTTTTTTAAAGTCAGACTGTATGAGAAAATTTCGTTCTGATGTCAAAAGATAGAGAATTTTGTGGGTGTGGGTGGCTGTGTGTGGGATGTGGGTGAGTGTGGATGTGGGTGGGGATGTAAGTTTAGAAGAAGACACGCGCACCCACACCCCATACTGTTCATAGACGACCATATGAAAATAAGTATGACTGCCAAAAGATTTTTTCCAGAGAGCTAATCAGCATAATAGTGCGGTGGTAACTCTAATATCGAACATAATGGAGAGATAAGTAATGAAAACTACTTTTCTTACTCTCAAACATACTCTCAGCATCTTTGCGAAAGAAAAGAAGAAGCGAATATGAGGATGGGTGTGTGGATGTCACTGTAGATAAACAGAAAACTCAAAACAATACCCATACCCACATCCTATTTATTAATTTGTCTACTACAATGAGTTTTCCTTTTTTTTATTTCTATCGTAAGAAAAGTTCTGTTTCGACTGAATTGTTTGATAGGGAGATAAAAGCTGAAAAGTACAATCTTGTGGCATTTATTTATTTGACAATTCTAATAATTCCTATCAGTATATTGATAAAACATGCTCTTAATCTATCATTTAGTTATTTTGAAATACGAACAAAAATGTAAAATCTACAAAACTTGATTTTCTTTTCAGGCTTTTTGTCAAAATACGAAATGCAGTTTTCATACAATCGTTCAACGAATCTATTCTGATTTTTCATCATTGAAATCAATGCGAAAAAAAATATGAATTTCTGTTGCGTACGTGGCGGAAGAGAAAAATTTGTCGTCAGTCAATACAAATGTTGTGCTTCACACCGAAAAAACAATTGTATGAAAATACACCTACCTTTTAGCATGCGAATCTGTGCGTGGCTAGAAAAACTCACTATCGGTACTGATAATGAATGCGACAAAATATACAGACATTGCCATTATGAAGCTCTGTTTTATGATGTATAGACCTGTGCCTTTTCCTCAATCTTCAATAATAATCACATTTGTTTTATTTCATGACGTCATGCGGGACAATTTTTTTGCTTTCACAGGTGTGTGTCTCATTTCTTTCTCAATTTCATCAATGCTTTGCCTCTTTACAATGTTATTACTCGTATGGAACGAAAAAAATTCCAACAAATGTGGACAATATCTGTGAAAAGAAAACTGGAAACTTAGTACTGCACATCCGCGAAAGAAAAGTGTCTTGTACAAACTCAATAGTGGTGCTGACTGACACTAATCTACTTTATTTTTCTGTTTTGAGTTCGAAAGAGTTAATATTAGAGAAAGAAAATGTTGCATACCACATGTAAAATGTCATGATTTTTCGTCTTCAACACAGTCAATAAAAACAACAAAAACAAGCATTCAATGGTTGATGAATAAGAAGAAAGACTCAATATGTGAGTGTGGGTGCACATTTCAGTAAATAGAAGACTCTTTTTTCCCTTTGTCGATTGTTTTTGAATTGCTGATTGGTATTATTGTTTTTCGTAGAACCTTGAAAGTTTTTAATAAGCATGGATGTTACAGAATATTCAACGTTAGAAAAAGTTCCAAACACAAAATGTCAAAAAGGAAGTACATACAAGAGTTCGTACAAATCGATGCGCTCTCAGTCGAGCTCAGGAAAGTTAGAATGTGGACTAGCGCTGATCAGACAGTCTTTGAAGCATTAAAATGTTGTAGTGTTTGGGCAGTAGACTTCAAAATGAGAATATGGTCTCCTTTGGATCGATTGATTCAATACCGTCGGAAGCCACGATGGTAATTTGTCCATCTGTTTTTACTCTCAGCTTCAGAAAAGCACAATTATTCACCCGCCAACGTTCTCCAGGACGAAAATCCAAGTGGTATAATATGGCTCGCATGATAACGCCATGACTAGAAAGTAAAATAGGATTATCACTCATAGACGAAGAAACTATAATGGAATGAAGAAAAGTTTTTATTCGTTGATAGGCATCAGAATAGCTTTCAACAGTATCATCCCATTTGAACGACACGTATTTTTCTTGTGTGAAATTATCGAGATCAATAATCGTTTCCAAGTACGATTTTAATTCATTACCCAAGCGTCCTTCCCATGTTCCCCAGCTTGTTTCTCGAAGTAGTGGCGTTTCAATAATAGTTGAATTTCTCGAACCAACGATCAATTCAGCAGTAGTGCGCGCTCGTGACATGTCAGATGAGAATACGCTGGCGAAATGAATGCCAGCAAACTTTTCTTGAAGCTGTCGAGCCTGCTGTTTGCCCTGCTCAGTTAAAGGAATATCTGTGTGTCCTTGAAATTTTTTCTCAATATTCCATTGAGTTTCGCCATGTCTTACTATGTAGATATCAAAGAAACTATTTCGGGTAATGATGGCCAATCCGTAAACTTTCTAAGCGTCATGAATGTTATCAATTTCAGTTTCTAATCTTCGAACTACTTTTTTCATTTCGTCCAGTTTCCAGGGCACTTGTTTATCGTGTTTTGATTCTTGCGAAGACGGAGAGTTCATATCGAAAATTGCTTCAACAACAGAGTCATACATTTGAACATCCTCAATATATTTTTCCTCTGGGTCACCGCAACCAAAAACATATCCATGAAGAAATATTGGTTCTTGAGAAATAAATAGTTGAGTATTATCCGGTTTTGGATCCAATGAGCGAGTATTATTTCCTGTAACTGCACTTTGAGCGATTGGTACAATGCGAGAATAGACCTCTGTGACTAAAGCCATGGTCAGCGCAAGACCAATTCGTTGTGCTGAAGGATAATCTCGATTGATTGTTGAAATCATTCGATCATTATTGATCAATCGGACAACTGAACGATAACCACGTTTGTCTTTAGGATGAAGATGTATTACAAAATCTGATTTTTCAAAGCGTACGAGTGCGACCACTTTGGAATCACTTAAAGTGCAAGGTTCCAATAGCCAATGGTAGGGTGAGGTGCTGATGATTGAGTGATCATTATCAGAAGATAGCGAGGAGTTTTCAACAAGAAGATGCGCCATAAGAAGAAAAGAAAGAACGAGACGTGCACAATAAAATGAAGCTTGAGCTAACTCATAGGTAGTATCTAAGTAGAGTGAGAGACAATTAATAGTTCGATAAAACATGTAAAGAATGATAAAAATTAGTGAACAAAAAAAATCTATATTATATTTAACATGCCAGCAAACGAGACATAATCAAATGAATGTTGTGCAATTCATATCCTATCACCGGTTTGTTGTTCAATTTCCAAAAAATGGTCTTTTCTTTCCTAGTTTTGGTTCTTTGTTTACAATGATGAATATTGTGCAATAAGAGTGTGCGTATCTATGTGGTCAAAATAAATGAAACGATCCATTAATAAATTTAAAGATTAGTCAATAATACTTACACTCCCATCCATTTAAGAACTACAGTACTGTAAACGAATCAAAAGCAACAAAGACAGTATTACTTTGTGACAAAGGAAAAAACTACATTACTAGTAATAATAATTTTTTCAGTCATTTTTCTTATTTCTTATTCATTCTATGTTTTTTCTTATTTATTTGAACTATTTTATTTATATTGGACTGTATTTCATAGCAAATAATAAAGAAAACCGATCGATGCAATTAAATTTTTCTACTCGTATGAAGTGTATATTTTTAATACTCATAATATATTCACATATATTTTGTAAACACAGCCTTACCTTTTCTATCTACTCGTTTCCTATTGCTATTGATCAAATGTTTTCAAAAAAAACAAATAAACAAGAAATGATGACATCACTGTCACTCTCTGACGAAATACTTTTTTTTGCGTTCTGTTGTTACTGATAAGTAAACAAGCAAAGAATGCATCCGCAATGATCAGTAGATGTCATAATGAAGCAACTTCACTGCTGGCTACGAAATAAATTGATCCGTTCATTAACAACGTATACAAATTGACTTTTTGAGAAAGTAGGTCGAATCGAACCAGATTAGCATGCATCATTCGGCTTTTTTTCTTTCTGTCGATCACATTGTAATGTTACATGATAGTGATAATTGGCTCAAATGAGAAACGCATGTACAAAAGAAAACAGAATCAATTGAGAAGGTCTAATTAAATTCCTCTAATTGTTGTAAACAGATGTGTTAACCTTGAACGTGTAATCAAATGACGCAGACATATACCGGGTGTAGCATAAAGATTGCAACATTTAGTATTTTGCAAATATCTCATCACAGGTCAATCGTATAATCTTGATTCTTTGTTTAAAAGATGCACCGTGAAAGGGTGTGGGTGTGGGTGGGGGTGTGGGCGTGGGTGTGGGTGTGGGTGTGGGTGTAGGTGTGGGTGTGGGTGTGAATGTATGTGGCTGTGGGTTACGGCGTGGATGTGAGCATTCTCTTTAGTTACGCCCACACCTCACACCCGCACCCGCACCCACACCGACACCCACACCCCCACCCACACCCACACCCACCCACACCCACACCCACACCCACACCCACCCACACCCACACCCACACCCACACTGCTCATTGTACGATTGTAACAGATATAAATATTAAAAAAATTCTTTTGTACAAAGAAAGTTACTTGGTGTTGAACACAACAAATATACGATCGTATACGAACGCCGTTTATGATAGTCGTATTGAACGGTCGTTTATGACTATCGTATAGCACCGTATTGCATCGTATACGATCATTGTAATGCGTCGTATTTTTTTGTATACGGTCGTTTACGATCGTGCTTTTTCAACCTGGGCAGATGCAAACATTCGGACAGAATCAGCTTATCGAAATTCATATTGCAAACCATTCTTTCATATGAAGGTTTTGTTTATGTCTTTGTACACTCCCAAGCAAATGTTGTTTACCATTATTTCATTGGAGACCACACTACGAACGAATACTTTTAAATAAGGTATAGTTCAACTCACTTTCTTACTGCGACGAAAAAATTGCGACTCATAGAGTTGATCGAAGACACATGGTGTTAGGATTCTTGCACCTTTATTTAATATATGGAATTAAGAGACAAGTACCTAAACTTATCACCACTTTTATTTACTTTCTTTCACAACAATAATGACTACTGATAAAACAAACATATATGTATATATGTTAGAGAAGGAGGAACGAGAACAAGGTAAAGGATCGTCCATCTATATATTATAGATGGCGATCCTGACACATGGTAAAGGCAAATTTCTCAGAATATTTATGTGTATCTATGTTCCTGAATTCAAAGCACAGATTGGGGGTTGGCTAGCTTATCGAAAACTACATGGCAAACAAATATATCTCATAATACTAATATTTACATATTGTCCTCACGTCGAAGCAACAGTTATCAATCCGACAGATAATTGAAGATCATACAGCCAAGAAATTACTGTGGGTATGGATGTGGGTGTTGCTTCTTCCTTCAGCTACACATCCACACAGACACCCGTGCCCACCCACTCACACTAACATCCACACGACCCACATCGTTCTCAAGAAATACGGCAAGAGTTCCCACAGGTAACTTTCGTAGAAATTGTTTTTCAAAAACATAGTTTGTTTTCTTAAAAATGATTTCGTAAGCAATATAGTATAATCATATCTGAGCACTAAAATTCCATGTCCGTATGGTATGCGAAAGTTGCCCACTGTGCCGCATCCACATCCTGAAGGCCTGAGGATATGTCAAATGTTGAAAAAGTGGTCAATGATCAAACCTTGGAACCTAGAGCGATATCTCAGATTTGATTTGTAGTCACTACTTGTTTTCAACAAGGTTGCGGGCATACTCGTACATAACTGTGGCCTCAAAGCATGTCCTTTCGAAGTGCGGATGTAGCCTTTAAGTGTGGCGCTTGGTGGATTTGAGCGTAGTAGATGTTGTGGCAGTGTGATGTATGATGCTTTGTGCTGTTGAGTGCTGGTGGTGATGTGGATGTGTGTGGGGTCGTGTGTTGATTTGAGTTTGATTGTGGTTATGAGAGTGATTGGTGGAATATGTGTATAGAAGCACTATACAGCACCCACGCTGACAGTCTCTCAATATCGGAATTCAAATAGTGATTCCGGCAAACATTTGATCTTAATTATACAATAATGCTCTACTAATGGTAATAAAATCTTAATGTTTTCTATTTTGTTTGTGTCGATATAAAGGATCTGGCTTTGTTTATACTTTTAGATTTGGTTTTATTTTTATCCTTTTATGTTTTTTTTATTGTTATTGGAAAAAAAATGCTTTTATCAATGAAATCAATGAAAATGAATAGGTTCTCACCTAGAATTTTATGTTTTTTTTATTATTATGAGTGAAAAATATGCTCCTATCAATGGAATGAATAAAACTGAATAGGTCGTCATTTGGATTTTGATGTTTTTTTGATGATTATATATATATATATATATATACACGCATATTTATAGAGAAAGCCTGTTGAAATATTTTCTTTGTGTAACGATGCTGTTCTCATCCATAGTTTTTATCGTTCTCATAAGCGATCCTTTATTTGCTGTTGATTTGAATATTCATAAAAGTGTGACTGAAATTCGTCAAATTCAAAGTGGTGTTGGTGTATACCAATGTTATTTTAAAAATGATGAATATACAAATATAATCGATGGCTCAATCAGTTGGGATGGAACGGCATTTATTAAGCAAGAGTTATATAATACAGTCGATGCACTTCAAGACGCTTTAGTTATTGTACGACCATCAACTCCATGTAAATGTACAATAATAGAAGCAAAAATTATCGATCCGAATACAATGTTGCTATACAATGTGGAAACAAAAGGTTACTTTTATGCTGATAGTGGGTCAATTGAATACAAATCGACAAGACCCCGCCAAGGTGGTACAATTTTAAGATTTGAATTTAAGAAAAAAGACACAAATTATACTGGCACATTATCATATTTAATGAGAGGCATAACCTGGCTACCAAATTATGACTTATTTATTAAAGATGCAAATAGTGAGTGCTCTATAGATTGACTTTCGTAAAAAAACAAACTATCTCTGTTATTTTTCTCTTTGATTTAAGCTTGCAATCTTCGAGCTTATGCCAATATACGTAATAATCAACAACAAGAATATCAAGTTGATAACACTTATTTATACAGTGGTGATATTCAATTAGCGAATACTGATTCTATAGGCTTACCTCTTCAAGCAATGCAAGCAGCAACTGCAATAGATAGAGTCAGCTCATCATCTATTCATCTTGATGGTGAACAGAAAGGTTTTTATTTTTATTCATTAAAAGATAAATATACATTACGTTCAAAAAGTTCTATTCGTTTACCATTTATTAATGTTAATCCTAAATGTAAATTTTATTATAAAACAGCAGTAGGTATTAGTAATGGACAATATAAAGGTGTATTTCAACGAAATTATGATTTAATATCGGATCAATTTTTACCAGCTGGAATTTTAACCATTCGTGATAATCAGGTATTAATGGGTCAATCAAATTTACCTGATGTTCCAGTAAATTATACACAAACGGTTGTTCTAGGTGAAGATAATGATGTTCAATATTTAATAAAAGCAAATGTAACAGCATCAAATAAAGATACAACAACAATTACTTGGCAAACATATGAAATTGATGTAACAATATTTAATTATAAAGATAAAGATGTAAATGGTCAACTTAATTTCTATGGAGCTATTGAAACAAATATTAATAAAACAACATGTAAATCAATTACAGTTGATGAGAATCTGATTCATTTACCATTTCGAGTTACAAAAAGCAATAATTTTCAATGTCGAATTATTGTTACTCTAAAATGGGGATAAATTAAAGAATGAGGAACTTTTTTTTTATTTTTACTTGCTTGCTCGACATAAGAATTAAATAAATATAAGCATTGAGAATTGAATTGTTTTTTAAACTTGTTGATAGTGATTTTAAGTCATTCGATACGTCGATTCACTCAATCTATTCTATTCATATGATACAATCTTTAATAGATCTTTCTGTTATGAGATTTTTTCAAAATTTGTCTATGTTACTTCTACTAATCAGCTGAGTAGGTAAATATATTTTATTCTTGTTCTTTTCGTAGAACATGATTATTTCGAAGGAGAAACAGCGGAGACTTCCTCGTGAAGTCATATGAAATCACTTAAAGTCTTATAGAGTCTCATGAAGAATCGGATTTCCGATATACACTCAGGAGAAAGCTGATCCCATGATTCTATTGACTCCTAATGGTTTCTGTTATTTCAATAATTGTAAAATGATGCTGATCACCTGAATAGAAAAGGTAATTTACCGTTACATTACCAAGTGACAGGTGAAGAATAAATTAATGGATTTGATTCTTTCGTTACGAAATTATTATTGAAGAGGCAGGTGTAGGTGTGGATATAAGTCAGGAAAGATTCATACTCACACCCAAAAATGGATGAAATTAAACTCTTTCAAATAATCTTTAAAAATAACAACGAATATATAAGGGTGTGGGTTAATACTATGAACGATAACCCCAACATCTACACTCCACACACTCCATTAATACTGTCGTTGTCAGTTGAAGAAAAATCGAAATATTTTTTCAAAAAAAATCCCCAACCATTAGCTATTGATGAAGATTCAGAAAAAGGTATTTAAATTAGTTATTGAGTCACTAATAATAAATATCTGTTGTTGTAATTTAAATCAAAACAATCAAAGTTCTTGTTGTTTATCATGCGCCAAGTAGCTTCTAATTTATATGATTTTTTTAATTTCTATCATATTCATTTACCATTATTCACGATAAGTTAAAAATTCATAAATAGTATCGATTTTAATATCAATGCATACAAAAATATGGTAGTGAGGATTCCACCAACTAAGATTTTTACTACTTCATATGTCATTAGACTACGAAAATGGTTGATGTTGATAAAGTAATATTAATCAAATCAGAATACGGCATGGTACTTAAGTATATTGGACTTGAGTATATTGTACCTAGGTACATGGTATTAAGGACAATAGGACTTGAGTAAATGTACTTAAGTATAAATACACAGTACAATTGTTAAGTAAAAAGTACTTGTACTTGTACTTGTCCAATTGCTGCCACACCCACCCACGCCCTCACATTCATTCACTATTTGTTAATAAATTTTCTATTTTATGAAAACATTCAGTTATAGGTGTTATCATTTCTATACGCGTAAATAATGATTCAAATTTAAAACATTGTTCAATTATATATGCAATAGTTGAACTACTCTTATCACGAATAGATGGTTTCCATGAAAGTATACATGATGTATCAGTTAATTCATTTATATCAATAGGTTCTGGTTATGTTGAAACATCATATGAAACTTAAATAGTAACAGATTCACTTGGACGACTATAATAATTAATTGTACAACTGTTCCTTCTGTTGTTAATGCTGGTATAGCCCGAAGCCAACGTTTTTCTATTTGTCTTTCAATCCCATAATTTTGAATTGATGCTTCATCTTCATTATTTGGTGGTAACCATTGTAACGGACATGTTGATCTTGTTACACCAATAAATTTAAGTTCTCATGGTGCATTTAGAGTACATCAACTGAATTTCTTGCAATAAATGCTTCAATTATTCCGGTCGATTCAGATTAACCTTAGTTGTTTTCTGCTAATTCTCTTATTGTACATTGTGATCCTATTGTTAAACGATTAAATTCGTAATGGAATATTTCACTTGAAATACATTTACATCAAACAAATGGTGAATATCATCTAATGGTACTTCCAATGTAATATGAATGGATTCTACATGCANGAATTAGTTAAAACGGATATTATTTAATATCGTGTATCATCTGATTTTGTTGTGCGATTAGAAAACGTCGATAGAACGTGATTTAAGATATTTTTTGAAGCTTTTTATAGAAAAATTAGCCTATTGGTAGAAAGAATGTAACCATAAGAAAAATCTTAAAACTCCTCCGTATCCTATTTTATAATAAGATTATTTTCTTATGAAGTAGATGCTGAATAGTGATTGATCAAAATAGTTCAAAAAACAGTAATTTTTTTAAATAGACGTCACTATAACAACTACTGTCAGGTTGGGTAATAATAAACTACAATGAGGTGCGAAGAGAGTTCAACAAAGAATCAACGAACACAGCCCACATTTTCGTACCATGTTTCACGATAAACCACTGTATCCAGCCAAGTTACAGCTAGCCCTACACATTGATCGAAGTGTTGTATACAATCGGTTTAGGTCGAAAAAGTTACCATATATCTTTCCAATTAGATATCTCACCAATAAGTCGTTTACATAGTTTTTATGGCACCCTCCGTTGCTAATTAGCACATTTTGCTCTAATTTAGTTCAAACAACTTGAAATTCTGAATGAATGAAACTGTGATCAATGCGTTGACATTCACCACATTCGAATTCAATCGGTGCTGCTTTTGTGTTCAACTTATCGTCTTAATTCCAGCTGCTTCCAAGATTTATTTTATCGTGATTGATTGGGATTTTTCAATACATACAAGGCGTGGGTGTTGATGTGCTGAAATGTGATCGTAATTAATAAATCCCGCAGAAAAGATAAATCCCGAAAAAATCTCGATGGTCCCTCATAGGATTATGCACTGGTGAGTGTCTTCAAAGACAACGATTGTCCCAATAACTGGAAAAATTCTAAGCATGTCGATTGTGATAGTCAATCATCCATTCTACTCTGGCACCGAATTCTACTTAGAAAGAGTGCTAATGTTCATTGAGCCAACTGTGACATGAAGGTCTGTTCGTTGCTTCAATTAAAAAAAATGAAGTATTGCGCATTTTTGTTCAATGACTTTATTTTTAAGAATTAATTGCTTTTTAGAATATGAATCAAGAACTACAAACTGTCTGATCAAAATACATAAGTACTAAGAAGTTGATTATTATTCTTCCTTACATTCCACACGTTTTTCTTTTGGCCATTCGAGTGTATACTCTAACGGAAATCGATATTCTCCATGTGCTTGCAACACACATTTCCATTCTATATTGTTTCTATCATTCATCTTCACCGTGCCATTGCGTGCATATTCTTTTTGTCGTAGATCAGGTGTGATCAATTTTACTTTGATCTTTTCATCAGAAGATAGAGGCACTTGTTGATAGAGGAACACTGTGATCTCAGTTGATTTAGTGTTTATAATATATGTTTCATGATGAATCGTCTCATGATGCACTTTCGAGATGAGACCTTGTGTATCAACCATTTTCTTTATTGGTTTATATTCCACTTTGACACTTGCATCCGTACCTAATGGAAGGTCGAACGTATCACCAATAGAGACATTACCAATTGAACTATGTGTGATAAAATTGTTGTCCATAAAGACGGATATCGGTCCAGCGAGAAGTTGTTTATCGGATGTGTTCACTGTTGTTGCTTTGAGATATGTATGAAGTGATACTTTCGGCACAACAGTGTACGTAAATGTTGAAGTAAGTTCTAGAACACCAATTGTAACCTTGTGTGGTTTACCCTAGTACAGATAAAAGATGCATACGTATTCTATCAAACTGAAAAGAATACTCACATCAGAATCAATGGTTGATCGGCGCGGAATCACAAAACTGCTACTAGATATGCTGGCTTCAGTTTTAGAAATGAGAACGTTTACTTCTGTCGCAGCAGATTCTTCGTCTGCGTCTTCAATGGTTGGGTCATAACCGAGCAATGATTTACTACGAGCAGACCTGAAGGCATTTCTTTTGCTTTTCTCAGAAACACCCTCATCTATAAGTCCACATGCTCTAAGTTCACAATGGTCCAACTCCAATGTTTTTGATTGAGGAATACGTCTTTCATATGTGAATGATGGCTTGTAATAATCAATTTTGAGTGTGTTTAATTTCGGTGGAGTTCCACCAAGGGATGGCATTGCAGTAGACAACGAGAAATTTGCATCGAGCCAGTTTTCTTGACTTTTGTTTACCTACAAAATCGATAAGACTCCTTTAAAACTTCGCATTCTTTCAAGATTCAAGTAGTACTTACTAAAATACCGTAGTACGTGAGTTATGTGCGCTGCTGATTCGCTTCGACAGTGCTTACACGAACATCATAGCTCGCACTCCAAGAACAATTGCTGATCAAATAGGAAATTTCAAGTGCCACATCAATTTTACTAATGGCAATATGCACTGTGATCGTCATTTCTCGACATGTTTTTCGTCGATTTGCTTGAGCTGCAGTGCCATGCTGGTTGATTTGTGCTTTCAAAGCATCCTGATGATCATTTAGCTTCTTGATTTCATCTTCTTCGTGCGCTGTTGCATCGTCAAGTTTCAATAATGTTTTGTGATAAAACTCGAGAAATTGCTGTATATTTTCCAGATCATTAGTTGTATATGGTCCATCTTGATTCATTATTTTGGTTGAACGTCCATCGAGCCATACACGTTGCTTCGTAATTCGTGCTAATTCACGTTTATGTATGTCTATTTCAGTTTGCACGATTTCAAGTTGACTTTGGAGATGATCGAGAGATGTCAAACCTGATGGTGGAGCGACATCTTCGTGTCGCGTTTGATATGATACCTCTAGAATAGTGCATGCTTTACCTGTTCCACCACTGATATGTAACGATGATTCATCTACAAATGTCGAGAAACCATTGAGCACGAGTTCATGCGTGCCTTCGGTATCGAAATGATGTCGTAATATTCGTGTTACTTCTGCCAGATCATTATAGACAGTGACATATTGAATAGGACATTGTTGATCGATATTGAAGCGAACGACAGGAATTTTCGTCGGTGTTATTGGCATGACCGACGCGGGAGTTGTTGTTACTGTTTCAGTCATAGTAAGCTTGGAAAATGTATGCGTTGTTCTTCTTTTTGTTCTATATTTAATAATTACTTGACGCTGTGCAACTTTGTTTCGTTTAGACTACGGACACAGATGAGAGAATGAGAGAAAAAAGAAAGAAAGAGAACCGCGTCGGCGAAATAGATGCGTCAGGCATCATGGTATACACCATGGATACAATAACTGAGTGTGTGTAAAAAAAAAATAGTCATAGTAGAAAAAAAAAACGAGTCATTGTGAAAAAAAGTGGTAACTTCAACGACAACATAATGTGTAGAGTTAGTTCGAGACAGAATGCTGCAAAAAAGTTTTGCATTTAAACAGATTGTTATTTATTTTTATGGAAATCATTCTTCTATATATTTTTTTGGAGAGACCAAAGGTGGAAATTTGCCTAAAAAAAGAAATTTGAAATATACATATGTTCATTCAATTTTTTGTACTCCTGTCAATTAAGAGATATCAGTTTTAGAGTCAAATGAAGATGATTTTATTTGAAAAGCACCACATTGTGGTGCTAAATAACACAAATTCTGTTCAACAATAATGATNTAACGCATCCGCGAGATGTTGTGCTGCTCTGTCACCGATTCGCTTGTTTGGGAGATTTAATGTGGTGAGTGTCTGTGTGAAAAAATGATGATGAGTACATGCGAGAAATGAAGAGAGAATATGACAGGCACTGTGCATTCGATTCTTTTTTTGTCACTTTGAACGAAATGTTTTTTTTTTATTGTGGTTATTTTATGAGTTCAGTGACTATCAAACAGCGAATCGGTGACAGAGCAGCACAACATCTCGCGGATGCGTTACGAAATAGCACGGTGACCCTCATTCTCTCTCCATCTTTCTCATATGTCCACGTCCAATTTTTCACACAGACATTTATCACATTAAATCTCAGATCCAATCAAATCGGAGCTCTTGGAGCACAATATATCGCTGATGCATTAAAACATAACACGGTGATCTCCATTGTCTGCTCATCGCTAGCATATACACAGCTCCACTTTTTCCGCACAGACACTCACTACACTAGATCTCTTCGAGAATCAAATCAGCGACAAAGGAGCACATCATCTGGCTGATGCGCTAAAACATAACAAGGTGACCCTCATTTTCTCTCCATGTCCCTCATTTCATCATATCCATTTTTCATACAGACAATCACCACACTAGATCTAAGAGGCAACCAAATCAGACCACGCGGAACACAACATCTTGCTGATGCATTACAACATAATACGGTGATTCTCATTTTCTATCCATCTCTCGCATATTCTCATTTCCACTTTTCACATAGACACTCACCACACTAAATCTCGGAAGTGGTCCAATTGGGCATGTCGGAGCACAATATCTCGCTGATGCATTAAAACATAATACAGTGACCTCATTCTCTTTTCATCTCTCGCATATTCTCATCGCCACTTTTTCACACAGACACTCACCACACTAGATCTCTGGAACAATCAAATTGGAGCTGTCGGAGCACAATATCTAGCTGATGCATTAAAGCATAACACAGTAACTCTAATTCTTTCTTCATCTTTTTCATATATCTATCTTGACTTTGTGACACAGACACTCACCAAACTGAAGCTCAGCAGCAATCATATCGGAGCTATCGGAGCACAACATCTTGCTGATGCATTACAACGTAACACAGTAACCCTCACTATCTCTCCATTTCTAGCATAAATACATCTCCAATTTTTCGCATAGGGACTCACCACACTAACTATCTTCAGCAATGAAATCGGAGACAATGGAGCAGAACATCTCGGTGATGCATTACAGCATAACAAAGTGAACATCATTCTCTTGTCATCTCTCTCATATGCATATATTCACTTCTTCACACAGACACTCATCACTCTTAATGTCCAAACCAATGAAATCGGCGATAAAGGAACAGAACATCTCGCTGATGCATTACAGCATAACACGGTGACTCTGCTTTTTTCTACATTTCTTTCATTCTCATCATCACTTTGTCACACAGACACTCATCACACTCGACCTCCAAAACAATCAAATCGGGGACATAGGTGGACAACATCTGGCTGGTGCATTACAACATAACCAGGTGATCATCATTCTCTCTTCATCCCTCTCACATAATCATGTCGACTGTGTCACACAGACACTCAACATGCTAAATTTATCAGACAATCGAATCGAAGCTTTGGGAGCACAACATCTCGGTGATGCTTTAAAACATAACATGGTGATTGTCATTCTCTCTTCATGTCTATCCTATAAACATCTTCACTTTTTCACATAGGCACTTACCACACTACGTATCTTCGACAATAAAATCGGAGACAAAGGAATACAACACTTGGCTGATGCATTAAAACATAACACGGTGACCATCATTATCTGTCCATCTCTAGCATTTAATAATTTCCGCATTTTTACATAGACACTTACTACACTAGAACTCAACCGCACTCAAATTGGAGCTGTCGGAGCACAACATCTTGCGGATGCATTACAACATAACACGGTAACTCTCATTCTCTCTTCATCTCTATCATATACACAATTCCAGTTTTTCATAAAGACACTCACAAGTATAAGTCTTTGGGACAATAAAATCGGATACGAACTCGCACATCGTGTGTCGGATCTGGCTGAGAAAAACAAGCAACGAAAAAAGTCGTAAGCATTGTATTGACGATTCTGTATTGGGAAAAAACTGAAATGACTTGTTGAATGCTTGATCAACTTTTTGTTATATATTTGTTTGCAACAATGAAAAAAGATTTTGATTTCTATTATGTCAGCAAAATAATGAATACATAGCTTCAGATTTTGTTAGAGCAATTAAATGAAGATATGTGTGTTCTTCTTTTGAGAAAATATCGTGTATAACATTGAAGGAACAGAGATAGTTTGCGTTCGTGTTGCTCTTATCGGCAACTCGAATTATTTATACTTCGATCAAGCAAGCGATTGAAACATGAAAAGAATGGTAAAATCGGCATGGCAAAATATATTATTACAAGAATTCTATTAACACATTTTTAGTTAACGTTTGATGAATAAAATCGATTTGTCGTTGTTTTACTTGTCTAGAATTGTGAGAAAAAAGTCAAGTTCACAAAATTAATCATTCTGAGTGACTTTCTCTAAGAACATGGAACGTTCTTCGATGATTAGACAATAAACGGAGTAGCTTCGATCATGAAATTTAATCTTTAAGTTTGAACCAATATATTCTGACGCTTTGTGGTCAAGATTATCGCGATTGAAAATGATAACTTTGGATGCGTACGTCTAATGAGGAAAACAAAAAAAGAAGAATCGCAAAAGAACTTGATAAATACAGTACGAAGCCATTTCAAATTTCGTCAATGGGTTTGAATTAACATAAGAACGATAAACAATTTCACTTAGGATCGATCTTGTCGTATTGAAGGCTTTCGTTATCAGTACTGCTTATAATAGCTGGTGGTTAAGCTGAAAGGAAATTTCTTGTGGAAAGGAATGTTTCAATTGAAATAAAATCATTGATACTATTTTGCAGTTTAGAAAACTCGTCAGCTGCAGTTAATTGTCCTCTATAAACTGTTGTATTTCTTTTTCTAACGGTTCAATGAATTTCAAATAATATTTAGCCAGTTGTAGAAAAACTTCGATATTAAAGAATCTACATAAAAATATATAGATTATGTTTTTGGATACGTAGTGCTTTGTTAACAATACTGTATAAAAAGCTATCACGTGTATACGGTGAAAGAGCATTCGAAGAATTATAAGTTTTTTTTGCTTTCAAATTAGTTATATTATTTTGTTGATAATTATTGTGTTTATATTGTCGACGACATTTCTCAATTAACTCTTGTTTTGACTTTGGCGTTTGCGGTAGATCAAGTAATATTTTCATTAAAGTGTGAGACCACATAAATCAAGCTTGTTTTTTTTGTTAAATCTTGAACGATTTTTTCACCGGCATCGATAGAATTAAACCATTCATGGTTATCTGCATTATCAACTCATGTTCAGTTGTGGGTCTGGGTCTTGTCTTCACCCGCACCCACTCCACCCTGAACGAACAGTGAAATAAAGATGGAGAACACATAATTGGATAGAGTTTTTTTTTTAACATTGATATTTATTGTGCCATATAATAAGTTGGTTCACAAGTAAAAAGAAAGATAAGAAGAAAGAGAGATGTGGCAGTTTAAGAACAGTACAGAAAAAAAAGAAAAGAGTATATAAATATACAAATAGTTTTACATTAACGCATGAAGGAAAAAAGAACACCAACGTTTAACATCTTCAGGGAGGACAAGAAAGTAAACAGATTGAGGAAGAACGTGATTTAAAGTCAGGGGAGATAGATTCATCAATTTTTCACGTTGGGGTAAGGAAAAACTTGAGTACGAAGTGGAGCAGGTGAGTGTTGGACTTCGAGAAACAGTCATATTGCTTGATATGGGCGTTTTCAAACTCAATCCAATCGATAATGCAGTGCTTCGCTTGCTCACACAATCTACGGGGAAAGATACTGTTAGATTTGTAATTGGATAGAGTTCAATAGCCATGTGCTGGTTGTCTGGCATGCAGAGTTGTTGTAGGGTGATGATGGTCGTGAACCATTGATTGAGATTCTCCACGATTCAGAGTAGGTTGTGAGGAGCAACATACTCAAAGCTCAGTCGGAAGCGTTCGACAAAGAAATGCTCGAACAGTGTTCGTGGTTCACTCATGATGCATTGAGACTCCAACGAAAACCGATTTCGTAAGTTCTATAACTAAGTCAAAAAAATCGATAATTCTGTTAAACTCTCAGTGATATATAATATGACGCACTCTACAGCATACAAACAAAATCCAGGAGATGCCTACTTCATTAAAATTAGATTGAAAATCGATTCGTTTATATGTCTAAATGAATTTATTGCTCGTTTTTATATGCTACTTAATTGTTAGTATTGGTTTTGTTTAGAATTCTTCATGATCATGACTCAAATGCTGATATCGTCACATTAGACTGGTTTCTGTCAATATTGCGCAATAACATGTCACAAATCTTACAGTAAGAGATAAATGTCGTTTGAAAATGAAGTGAACCACGATTCGGACTTGAAAGCACCGTACAAAAACATTAGAACTTCACACCAATCCCCCAACTTCTAGGTGATAAGGGCGTCGATTCAGCCCAGTTCTGTTTAATCAAACCGATGTTAATACTGTTCATCATATATTGAGACAAAGTCTCTCATTCAGATGTTTTCGCCTCTCGCTGTTCGACAGGATTTCTATTGATCCCGCCTTTTCCTCTTTTGCAAACGTCCTTGATGGATAAGTTCTTTCTTCTGTCACTCGTTTTCATGTCCTCTTGTTGCTTGGTTGAAAATCTTTTTCCAAGGTAGCAACCAAAATGACATTGTATCAACAGAAAACAGACGAAGTTGTAGAGTAGCAGTGCAAATAGTAACTCAGGGAGCACTTGACGACCACATTTCCTTTCTTTCCTTCAAGTTTCGTGACATATCACTCATTCTATTCATTTGATACGACAAAAAAATAGATTAGCTATCATTTTCTTTTCTCCTAATTTTTGTTCTACTTGGCGGCATTACCCATAAGAATAATTTAGCAGTCGATTCCAGAAATTGTAATTTATATGTGGTTTCAACAGAAAATCTAGTAGAAAGATTTGTGATTATCGATGAACGCTTAGAGGTTTCAGAAAGACGCTGCGCAGTCTCTGTGGCGCTATCTGGGTCGCGTTTCTATAGAAATACATAAAAATGATTCATGAGTTAATACTTTGTTGTCTTCAAAATAGTCGAATGTTTGGTGAGTTTCATCAATCTACAAACTGAAATGTATTTCTTGAGAGAAAATATACATGTGACGTTGTGACTCTATCAGCAAAATAGCTTCTCGTACAAATTTTTTTCTTTTAGCGTCCTGTTTGTTCTCTTGTCAATAACGAAGAGATGCAAAAGGCTGTACGAGCATTTTTCTGTCCATGTGTGTATCATCTTGTTTCATAATTGACATCATCGGCGAAACGACGCGAAAATAATTATGCATGCACGTTTTCTCCAAAACCTTCGCATTTTTGAATGTTTTCGAGTCTGTTGCGATTGATTGGAAGTAAAAGACGTTGAGCAAGTAAATCAATGACATTCTTGTCATTTGTTTATATTTTTATCATTGATATCTTATTTCAAATCGGCTAAAATATTCCAAACTGAAAAAAAATGGTGTTTCTTAATGTCAACATTTTTCTCAAGTCCAGTGTTTGGATGTTGTTCTTCATTTTATCATGGATTTTAATGATAAAGGTCCTTTATCAAAATGATCAATGCTACTATGTTAGCAACAAAAATTCGTCTAACAGGAATAAAAATCTACCAACTAATGAATGGATGATCGATTCGCGTTTAAAACTAAATCATTTGACCATTCTCGGAACACACAACAGTTATCATCAAGAAACTTTTTTTTACAAATATCACCATTCAAATCTCGA
>CAJNSZ010000171.1:54194-66796 GCA_905329745.1 Rotaria sp. Silwood2 | reverse complement strand
GGTCCTTTATCAAAATGATCAATGCTACTATGTTAGCAACAAAAATTCGTCTAACAGGAATAAAAATCTACCAACTAATGAATGGATGATCGATTCGCGTTTAAAACTAAATCATTTGACCATTCTCGGAACACACAACAGTTATCATCAAGAAACTTTTTTTTACAAATATCACCATTCAAATCTCGATATTCAATTAATAGCTGGTATCAGACAGATTGAATTAGACATTCATTTAATGAAAAATGATTATGTTGTTTATCATATGCAATTAATCGATGATAAGACAAACTGCTATTGTTTTAGTGATTGTTTAGTAAGAATTCACAGATGGAGTCAACAGAATCCAAAACACTATCCGATATTTCTATTTATTGAAATCAAACAAAGATTTCGTGAAGATTTTTTAACAGCACTTTATGGTGGTGTTCGATGCCAACATTTCGAATCAATGAAAGAACAAATTTTGCGAGTGTTTCCTATTGATTCATTCATACTACCAGAATTAATTCGTGGTCAGCAGATATCAATTAATTTAGCTTTGAAGAAACAGAGGCAAGATGAATTAAGTGGCAATTATTCATATGGAAATTACGGTTGGCCTCCACTATCTACGTCTTTAGGAAAGATTTTAGTGAGTTTCATTGATGACGAACACAATATTGTCGTTGATTTAATTTCTACATGTGAACCACTATCAAATTTCTTCTTTATTGCTCAAACGAATATCAATCTTCCCTATGCATCGATTATCAATATTCGGAATCCATTGGTAAATGAACAATTAATTATTCAAAGCCACATAAACGGTCAAATAAGTCGTGTTTTACTTGGTTATGGTGACCAACAACTGTTTGAGAGATATAAACAAGCTCGAAAATATGGTATTCACATCATAAGTACAGATTTTGTACAATGCGATGATGTGGAATTATGTCAAAGCGTGAAAAATGATTTTCAAAGTTCTTCACCGATCTTGTGTAATACAGTTCTGGTTCCCAGTTTTTGTAATACAACAGTACTATCTCTTTGAAAAAGCATTTCTTCTGCATGATTGTGAAACACCTACATTTTTCTAACCTTTGCTGATGAAAAACTTATTCTTCGAATAATGTTCATTAAATCAACTCGATATTGAAAAATATAGCCTCGCCTAGTCATAATTCATTCGATTACTTTTGTTACTCGAACTCTTTCGATTGTCGATTGTTCAAAAGAAAATTTGATCGACATATTTTCATGCAAAAATTATCTGAATAAGCGTGTCACTTTCTCTTCCTCTTTCGTTGTACAATCTTTGCCGATAAGCATATTGAAATGATCTATGATGATCATCTCTCGCTTTGCAAGTATTACACGTATTTTATGTTTTCTGTGTTATGTGTAATTTTCTGACTGATTGCTAGTCATACTTGTGTCTCTCTGTTTGTTGGTGCGTGATCGCTTGCCATGTATGGACTACTATACAATAGTGTCTCAAAACGTTTTCGTAAAAACGTCGAGAATGCTACAGCACGGTAATCAACATGTATTGATTTAGCATTACTTTATGTGAGTATTAACTCCGTTCTGTTTCTTTTTGCAAGTTGAAAAAAATCAACCATCGGTAAAGAATAAGGCACGTGAGTCTTCGTTTGCTTTTCGTTTTATTTTCTGCACAAATAAAAGCAGCTCCTCAAGAACAACCTGTGTAAATATAATAGTCTTCGCGAAAAAAAAAACAGAAGAAAGTATACGCGTAAATAAAATTTTCTTTACTTGTTATGGATGACTCATGTGGTCCAAACAACAAGTTTTATTCTTGTGAAGAAATGAGAAGAGAGTCCATAGTGTATAGTTAGGTTCCAAAAATGGGTAAGAATAATGAAAAATTCAATTGATTGACTTCGTAAAAGAAAACGTTGGTAACTTCGAGAAAAAGTTAAACTGTCTGTAAGCAATTCATGTTCTAGAATAAAGCAAGGAAATTTGAGATATTTAACGTATATGGCTTTCAAAAAAATTCACAAGATTAAAAAATTTTTCTTTAATTTCTCTAACTTTAATTCATGACATGAAAACCGGAAGCACACAATATTTTCTTTTCTTTTAGAATCGATTCAAGTTTCATCCAATGCATGTCTGTGCCAGAGATCCGAGAGTCAGTCAAAAAAGCGACTCGTCACCACCTCGCCTAGAGTTTATAACAAAACAGTTATTTTTAGGCATTTTTGCAACCACCCATAACAATCACCATCTTTTTATTTTATACAATTAAATAAAGAACATTTTATACATTAAAATAAGTTCAACAACACAAAAATATAAATGAGAATCAAGTAAATAACAATCATTCATATTATTTACTGCGTATCAACAATGAATTGTGAACTACATCAGTGCAATATTTGAACTACACTGAATAATTGAATATATCTGTATACAGTGTACCAAAAGTCACTTAACAAAAAGAAAACTGCATATCTTCACAGGATTGTGATCAAATGAACTGATTTTTTTCTGATGGTAGAGTATAGGGGAAAGGGACATTTCGCACCAACTTTTCATTACGATCTCCAGTAGCATATGTTCGTTACGATCTCCGGACGTATGAAAAAGGACAGGGTGTTCGGAATGACAAAAATCAATCAAAATTAAAAAAAGAACAGGATGCTCGTAATGAAAGTTGTTCAGAAGATCGTAACGAGCAACGAATATTGATTTTTAGAGAAAAAAAAGTGAAATTTGACCGGAGTTTGGCATGAAAATATTGGAAGATCGTAACAATAAAAACAAGATGTTGGAAACTGTTCATGTTTGCTGTTTTTTAAGATATGTTAAATAATTTACTAGTTTTTATTCTAAGATAGTACCCAAACGACAGATGAGGATGTGAGAGTGAGGGTGAGGATGTGGAGTGTGAGCGTGGGCGAGAATCAGTAAATAGAAGACGTCACCCTCACCTACATCCTCACACCCCCACTCGTCTAGTCAATAATTTTTGAACGTAGAAACTTTTAATTATATAGTACTTCATTTCCACAGAGATTAGTGATAACAATTATCAACATTATTAATAGGTTACAGCACAAAAGTCGCAAACATCTTGTACAGTTATTATAGCGTTATGTATAGAGACAGAGAAAGGTAGATGTTGTTTATATAATTACGAACCTATTGTATCAATCATTCTTGATTTTATAAAAAAAAAAGATAGAAAAGTCTTTATGACCGTTGCGAATATCAGAATAAATCAGTTACGATCTCCTGGTAAATTGAATCATGAACATCCCGTCTTTTTCGTCCAGATACTTAAACATTAATCCGCATATAGTAATGATCATTCCATTCCGAATTCCCAGTAACGCCTTTCTGATCTCCCTGTGTTTTCGATTACGATCTCCTGTTCAAAAAGGATTACGAACTCCCGTCGAATATTTGTTATGGCAAAAAGTCATTTCCGAACACCCGAACACATGTCCGGGGTTCGGAATGACTTGGTGCGAAATGTCCGTTACCCGAGGATAGTTCCAAGTTTTTATTCATCAATAAAAGGTTTAATAGCATCACATAGAATTATTATCATTCATTTAAAAGAGAAAAAGTCAAATTTCTGCCAAAGATACACTATAGATTTTGAGTTTCTGTAATCTCATGCAAATTCCTGTTCTTAGATTTTCAGAAGTGTGTAATACTTTATTTGAATCCTTTAGTTTTCTCTATTCTATCTAACTTCACAGAATCCTCTCAAATCTTTNTCTGTTCAACAAATGATTTTGGAAATCCATGAGTATATACATATATCTTATGGTAAGCTCGACAAGATGCGACACTCTTGATAAATGTATATTTATTGTTTTGAAATTTGATCGCTAGTAAATCAGATTGAGATCGAAACGATAATGAATTGATGTATTTTGACTTCTTATTATCGACGACTGTGTATTTCTGTGTTTTTTCTTTTAGAAACATTTTAATGCTTATTTATTATACGTACTTATTGTGATTAGGAGAACGTTGCATAAATAATATTCATACACTTGAAGGTAGATGTGTATTGCAAAAATCTGCTCTGATCTGTATATAATTTTTTATTTCGACTCCTACTTTCTCATAATAGGCAATCAAAGCTGTTTTCAAACGTTTTCGATTCAACATTGCAATTCATAATATTATTTTTTGTATTAGATCGAGGCAGCAATTTTATCAAAACCTTAAACGATGATAATTTGCCTTAGTAGTGTTGCTCATATCTTTAATAATATGTTCAAACGAACGTTCTCTAATGTCGGCACTCATAAAAATATACTTAAAGAGAAAACAAAGAGACAAGACAGAAGAAGAATCATCAATTCAAATAAATTTCAGTGAATAGTGACAGTAATCTTCTACTAGATTACGATGATTGTGATTCAGACGAGAGCGATAGTAATCAATGTTCTTGAGCACGATCTGGCGGTTCATGCTAATATCACGTGCCGCATTCGATCATACAATGCAAACAATTCTGTTGCTAGGTAAAACTTGTAAATTTTCCACAACAACTGTCTCGTCACATCATGTTATTTTGATATAATCTTCTTGGCCTATATCAATTTAAATCAAACTCTACAGAGAGAGATCAAAACAATAAAGCAACAGCTATTATAAGATGGCTTAGTATATCTCAACTACTTGAAAGTTTCCTTTTATTATATTCGACACTGACAACAATTGTCAATGAAACAACTATTCTTCATATGTTACCATCGGTCGATATTACCACTGTTATTAGTTTTGTGGCATTCTGGGAACCATGAAAAAATGTCATGACATCAGTGCAAACAATGATCCAACCATCCCTTCATTTTGTCGTCATGTCGTATTGACATCTAATCAAAAAAATTAGTTGTTGTCAAAGAAGAGCCAGCCAATAATGCACTGAAAAATACGAGAACAATTTAACCAAGAGCTGATGGCTGAATACTTGACTTTTATATAGTTTTCTGTAGCTATTTTCTTTTTCAAAATACTTGTTTGACAATAGCTGAACACAATGCTCATTTGATCTACTTTGTTACTAAACAAATTGAGGCTTTTAGAACCAAAAAGGTATGTTCACGAAATAAATTCGTCTACGTGCGTTGGCTTATAATTGATAAGAATATGTTGAACAGGGGTGGGTGTGTGGGTGAGTCTCTTATTTGAATAGAGACACACACTCACACCAATCCACCAACTTCTAAGTGATAAGGGCGTCGATTCAGCCCAGTTCTGTTAAATCAAACCAATGTTAATACTGTTCACCATATAATGAGACAGAGTCTCTCATTCAGATTTTTTCGTCTCTCGCAATTCGAGAGGATTTCTATTGATCACGCCTTTTCCTCTTTAGCAAACGTCCTTGATGGATAACTTCTTTCTTCTGTCATTCGTTTGCATATCTTCTTGTTGCTTGGTTGAAAATCTTTTTCCAAGGTAGCAACCAAAATAACATTGTATCAACAGAAAAGAGACGGAGTTGTATAGTAGCAGTGCGAATAGTACCTCAGGGAGCACTTGACGACCACATTTCATTTCTTTTCTTCAAGTTTCACGATACATCACTCGTTCTATTCATTTGATACGAAAAAAATAGGTTAGCCATCATTTGCTTTTCTCCTAATTTTTGTTCTGCTTGGCGACATTACCCATAAGAATAATTTAGCAGCCGATTCCAGAAATAGTAATTTATATGTGGTTTCAACAAAAATCTACTAGAAAGATTTGGGATTATCGATGAACGCTTAGAGGTTTCAGAAAGACGCTGCACAGTCTCTGTGGCGCTATCTAGGTCGCGTTTCTATCGAAATACATTAAAATGATTCATGAGTTAATATTTTGTTGTCGTCAAAATAGTCGAATGTTGGGTGAGTTTCATCAATCAACAAACTGAAATGTATTTCTTGAGACAAAATATACATGTGACGGAGTGACTCTATCAGCAAAATAGCTTCTCGTACAGATTTTTTTTCTTTTAGCGTCCTGTTTGTTCTCTTGTGAATAACGAAGAAACGCAAAAGGCTGTACGAGTATTTTTCTGTCCATGTGTGTATCATCTTGTTTCATGGTTGACATCATCAACGAAACGACACGAAAATAATTATGCATCCACATTTTCTTCAAAAACTTCGCATTTTTGAATGTTTTCGAGTCTGTTGCGATTGCTTGGAAGTAAAAGACGTCGAGCAAGTAAATCAATGACATTCTTGTCGTTTGCTTATATTTTTATTATTGATATCTTATTTCTAATCGGCTAAAATATTCCAAACTGACAAGAAATGGCCTTTCTTAGCGTCAACATTTTCCTCAAGTCCAGTGTTTGGATATTGTTCTTCATTTTATCATGGATTTTAATGATAAAGATCCTTTATCAAAATGATCAATGTTACTATGTTAGCAACAAAAATTCGTCTATCAGGAATAAAAATCTACCAACTAATGAATGGATGATCGATTCGCGTTTAAAACTAAATCATTTGACCATTCTCGGAACACACAACACTTATCATCGATTAATTGNAGTGACAGAAGAAAGAAGTTATCCATCAAGGACGTTTTTTTACAAATATCACCATTCAAATCTCGACATTCAATTAAAAGCTGGTATCAGACAGATTGAATTAGACATTCATTTAATGAAAAATGATTATGTTGTTTATCATATGCAATTAATCGATGATAAGACCAACTGCTATTGTTTTAGTGATTGTTTAGTAAGAATTCACAGATGGAGTCAACAGAATCCAAAACACTATCCGATATTTCTATTTATTGAAATCAAACAAAGATTCCGTGAAGATTTTTTAACAGCACTTTATGGTGGCGTTCGATGCCAACATTTCGAATCAATGAAAGAACAAATTCTCCAAGTCTTTCCTATTGATTCATTCATACTACCAGAATTAATTCGTGGTCAGCAGATATCGATTAATTTAGCTTTGAAGAAACAGAGACAAGATGAATTAAGTGGCAATTATTCATATGGAAATTACGGTTGGCCTCCACTATCCCTGTCTTTAGGGAAAATTTTAGTGAGTTTCATTGATGACGAACACAATATTGTCGTTGATTTAATTTCTACATGTGAATCACTTTCAAATTTTTTCTTTATTGCTCAAACGAATATCAATCTTCCCTATGCATCGATTATCAATATTCGAAATCCATTGGTAAATGAACAATTAATTATTGAAAGTCACACAAACGGTCAAATAAGTCGTGTTTTACTTGGTTATGGTGACCAACAACTGTTTGAGAGATATCAACAAGCTCGCAAATATGGTATTCACATCATTAGTACGGATTTTGTACAATGCGATGATACAGAATTATGTCAAAGCGTGAAAAATGATTTTCAAAGTACTTCACCGATATTGTGTAACACAGTTCTGGTTCCCAGTTTTTGTAATACAACAGTACTATCTCTTTGAAAAAGCATTTGTTCTGTATGATTAAGAAACACCTACATTTTTCTAACCTTTGCTGATGGAAAACTTATTCTTCGAATAATGTTCACTAAATCAATTCGATATTGAAAAATATAGCCTCGCCTAGTCATAATTCATTTGATTATTTTTGTTACTCGAACTTTTTCGATTGTCGATTGTTCAAAAGAAAGTTCGATGGACATATTTTCATGCGAAAATTGTTTGAATAAACGTGGCACTTTCTCTTCATTTTTCGTTAAACAATCTTTGCCGATAAGCATATTGAAATGATCTATGATGGTCATTTCTCGTTTTGTAAGTATTACACGCATTTTATGTTTTCTGTGTTACGTGTAATTTTCTGACTGACTCCTGGTCATACTTGTGTCTCACTGTTTGTTTGTGAGTGATCGCTTGTCATGTATGGACTACTATACAATAGTGTCTCAAAACTTTTTCATAAAAACATCGAGAACGCTACAGCATGGTAATCAACATGTATTGATTCAGCATTACTTCATGTGAGTATTAATTCCGTTCTATTTTTCTTCGCAAGTTGAAAAAAATCAACCGCCGATGAAGAAAATGGCACACGATTCTTCGTTTGCTTGTCGTTTTATCTTCTGTACAAATGAAAGCAGCTCCTGAAGAACAGCCTGTGTAAATATAATAGGCTTTGCGAAAAAAAAACAGACGAAAGTATATACGTGAATAAAATTTTCTTTCCTTGTTATGGATGACTCATGTGGTTCAAACAACAAGTTTTATTCTTGTGAAGAAATGAGAAGAGAGTCCATAGTGTATAGTTAGGTTCCAAAAACCGAAAAACGATAATGAAAAATTCACTTGATTCACTTCGTAAAAGAAAACGTTCGTAACTTCTAGAAAAGGTTAAACTGCCCGTAAGCTATTCGTGTTCTAGAATAAACAAGAAAATTTGAGATATTTAACATATATAGCTTTCAAAAAAATTCACAAGACTAAACAATTTTTCTTTAATTTCTGTAACTTTAACTCATGACATGAAAACAGGAAGTACACGATATTTAATTTTCATTTAGAATCGATTCAAGTTTCATTCCAGGTATGCCTGTGCTACTTAGATTGTACTGATTTCATCATTTGGTTACCTAATTTTGTTTTTTCGAGAATTTGATCAAATCTGTCCGTTAATGTAATGAACATAGATGTATTTTTATTTCCTATTTATTTTCATGCAATATGAAGTGGGAATGTGGGTGTGGGGTGTGGGTGTAGAAAAGAGAAGACACACACCCACACCCATACCTACACCTACATCACATACCAACACCCACATCCAAAATCTACATTCACAGCACATTCCCACACCCTTCTGGAAAACTTGCTGAGCTTTCAGTATCTCGAAGCGTTTGAGACCCTATCAATTCTTTTTCATCTCTAAAGGAGACTATCGTGTAGAGAAATGTTTTCTGTATTGAATGAACTATAATTCAACATATTTTCACGATAAAGAAAGTTTACATACAAGAAAAAATATAAATGTCCGAATAATGTTTTGCGTAGCGAATTACGTGGTTTATGAGCAGAGCTCGAAACGGGGAAGATTTTTTGCTCCTCACCTCGCCCCGCCCGAAAAAAGGCTTGCCCGCCTCGCCTCACCCCGACCTTAATTGTTTTTTTCGCCCCCTCGCCCTGCTTTGTCTCGTGCAAAGTTCTCCCCGCCTCGCCTCATGTAAAGTGTCCCTGCCTCGCCCCGTCCCGAATAAATTAGCCCCCGCCCCGGGGCCTCGCTCGATTCCCCATCCAGTTTCTTTCCCTGAATAGCAACAAAAGAATATAATTCGTTCTCAGTCATCCTTTAATTTTGTCATTCTCTGTTGAACGATGAAATAAAATACACCTAACACTTGTGGGTTGTAAATTAGATCTTTGGTTGATAATTTTATATGCTACCAAAGACTCTCTGTCGACAGCAGCTGAATTCTGTGGCATTATATACATGTGACATGCCAATATGGAGAAATCTGGAAAAATATTTTCCAACTCATCTCAGAATGAGTACGAATTTGGACAGTCTTTGCCTAATTTGAAATCTATATGAATATCGACTTCATCTTTTGTTATTGGTGTAGACTTTCTTTTTGTCAGTTCTTCATCCATTAACTGTTCAAGAAACTCTTTTGCTGACCCCTTTTCAATATCAACTGTTACAGCCCAAGTCACTTTCGACAGACATCCACTGCAAGCACAATAGTATTTTGCTTTTTGAGCTTTTGTTACTGACAGTAGCCGTTTCACTTTTAGATGAACACATGAACGCTAGTTAAGGGTGTAGTAAGGGATATTGCAGGTTTCCAACAGACTGTTTTGTCAATTTAAACTCAACCAAACGATTCTGTGTCAATGTTAAAAGATAGAGAATTTTCTGTCGATTTGAACAAAACATTCTTTTAAATCACCGTTAGATTGTTTTTCGAAACACCAAAGTCACTGAATAATAGAAAAACGCCAACTGCTCATCTACAAAATCATGAAGGTTAAAAATCAAATTTTGCCACATTAGATTGATCTCAAGTTTTAATTTTCTTCACGCAAGGCATCCGAGTTTTTTTAGTGCATTAAATGCTGTGCCTAGTTGAACATTCTATAATTTTATCTCTTATTGAAAAGCTGCAGAATATCTTAAAAACATCCTCGACCCACTAGTTATAGGCATACTTTATATGTCGCTTTCAGGTAGTAAAGTTTTACCCAAAAGCTCTGTTTGATGTCTATAAAATAAATTCACTTCTCTTCTTTTCTTAGTATGTTTTAACAGCGTGTAGACAGCTATTTAACAAATAAAAACGGCTCTTAATTCTAGCGAAATGCTGAGTATTTGATGTTTTCATGGCACGCAGCAATTTCGACGTTACACAGAGATGGAAAATGTTTCTTGAACAAAAGAATGTATAAATAAATTCTGCATAAAATTTTATTTTAGCATCTGAAGTAAACTTTTGGGTTGAGTCTAATTTTCGAAAGCAGTCTATCAATAGACGCTGCTTTTCTCTGTTGCAGTCTTTACCATTCATCTTCCACGACAAAAATAAAATTCAATAAAGACTATTCATATTTACCGGAGAACTTTTATATTTGTACGAAGCGTTGAGTGGATAATCTATTGCACACAGACTATTATCATAAGTCTTGATGCATACATTACTCAAATACATAGTCTGTATATCGATGTTTATGTTGTGGAACTATCACGTGCAAAGTTTCGAAATTTTAACTTAATCCCGTTTCGCCTCGCCTCGTCGTAATTTTTCCCCATTCCGCTTCGCCCCGCCCTAACTTCTTCCCGCCTCGGTTCGAAAACATATTCCCCGTCGTAATCCCTCCACGCCTCGCCCCGAAAAACGTTTCCTCGTTTTAATCCCTCCGCGCCTCGCATCGCCCTGAAAAAAATGGTCCTCGTCCCGAGGCCTCGCCCCAATTCCTCGCCACGTTTCCATCTCTGTTTATGAATGATCCTCAATAATTTTTTCAAAACCTTTCGTAAAGAAGGTTTTTTTTTTGTGTTGAACAAAGTAGAGACTTAGATTTATCGAATGATATAATCAAAGTCTAAAAAGCTTCTTTTTGTTTATTGTGAAATTTCGTTCGCAAGTAACGTTTCACAGAATGTCCGAATAATCATAATACCCACTGTATATATATCTATACATATTTATTTGTATATATGTATGATGAAATAGATCTGAATCTAAATCTATTCCTATCTGTATAATGCGATTGTGTGACTTTTTATTCTCGGTTTACATTCGAAGTTGAATTAGGCGGTTGCTCATGAGAACTTATCCAAAAGACATTTATTTGATTTCTCTTTTTTCCAACAGATTTGGTACAACCGCTACATAATGCAGAAAAATAATTCTAAACGAAATTTTATTATGATGACATTAGTGCAACAGATACAGATTAGCAAAATAATACAGAGAAATATTTTCTATATCGGACTATGTTGAAAGAAAGTTTCTCAAAGGCTTTTATAACAAATTAAAGTATCTCTTTCCCTATTTTTCGTATGATCTCAGTAATTCTGCTGACAATGATACTTAAATATTAGGATTCTTATAATAAAAAAAATAACATGACTGCTACAATTTTCTTTTGTTCCAATAGATTACAGTAACTACAGACAACTACTAAACTATTCTATTATGGACTAATTATCACATTAATTATATTGAATTTCAAAATATTAAAAATTTGAAACTCATTGATGGAAAAAAGATACTTGATTGAATTTTTTCTTCGTTGGCTGCTAATATTTGTAATGGAGATGTCTTATGTTCGTGAGTTTCTTTGTAAAATGTACATAAGTCCCACAAAATATTCTCATATTATAAAAACTATTATAAAAGATTTTTTGCACTTACTAGAAAATCCTTGTCGTAAGTACAAATTGATTTAAAATATCTGTTCTTCTTACCATCGAATTCAACGGTTTTAAGACGGAAGCAAACGCGAGGTGTAATAAGTTCTTCTTCTTTTTTTGGGTATTCCGAGTATGGACTCAGATTCATAATAAAATCGTCCAATACTTCCATAATGAATAATGTATTGCCCCATGCTTTTGCTCTTTTATGATTACGAGTGTAAGATGTATACGCTTGAAATGACTGATATGCATTTTTATCTTTAGCCATTTCTTCATATAGAGCGATTTGTTCGGGTTTCAAATCAGCTCCTTGGTATATTATCTTGTCTTTTTTCACTTCTTTATCAAATGGATTATCCCATAATAATAAACAAAATGGACCTAAAGTAGGGACTTTGCTTCACCACACTTGCTTTTGTTCTTTGTCTCCTACTAATTTCATAGTTGCATTTAATACTTTGTAGAGGAAAATTTTCAGTGTATAAAGATAAGCACATTGTTTCCATACTTCTTCCATTCCTGCGTGCTTTGTTTGTCTAAGCATTGCTGCTAGTCTTTTGGCTTCTCGCTCTTTCCTAACATGTTTTGCTTCTTCAATAATACCTTGTGATGCTTTTTCAACAAGCATCGGTATCAACGCTGCGGTTTTCGAAGGTAACCCATCTGGTTGAAGGTTCATGTATTTTTTGATCTTAATTAAAAATGGAGACACCGAACCATAATGACCACCAAATGAAGATCCTGAACTAGCAGGAAGGTCCATAAAA
>CAJNSZ010000171.1:0-54100 GCA_905329745.1 Rotaria sp. Silwood2 | reverse complement strand
GGGGGGGTGGGGGGGGGGGTGGGGGGGGTGGGTGGGGGTGTGGGGTGTGTGGGTGGGGTGTGTGTGGGTGTGGATGTGGGGTGTGGGTGTGGGGTGTGTGTGGGGTAGAGGTCTGCGGTTCCAAAAATTACCCGGAACCGAACCGGGAACCGGAACCGCGGTTCCGGGTCCGGTTCCCCATGATTCAAAAATAGCGGTTCCGGTTCGGTTCCAAAAATATTCCATAGAACCGCGGAACCGTTTAGTTATCCGAGTGTGGCTGTGACTTGGAGTTCATTAGATATGGTTATGCCTGTAGTATGTTGCAGAATAGAAGACTCGCATCCCCAACTCAAGAATAACATTAGGTCTTGTGTAATATGCATGGTGCATCATTTTAATAAAAATTTTCTTCTGAAAAAACTCGATGTCGGCAGTCATACAACAGGAGAACGGTTCCGGTTCCTTTAGCGGTTCCTGGGGAATTTTTTTTACGGTTCCCGGTCCGGTTCCGGTTCTGAGAAATTTTTAAAAAGCGGTTCCGGTTCGGTTCTCGGTTCCAGATTTTGCGGAACCGCAGACCTCTAGTGTGGGGTGTGGGTGTGGGGTGTGTGTGTGGGGTGTGTGTGGGTGTGGATGTGGGGTGTGGGTGTGGGGTGTGTGTGGAGTGTGGGTGTGGGTGTGGGTGTGGGTGTGGAAGAAATATGAACACCCACCTATACCCACACCCACACCCCACACCCACACCCCATCCTCGTCCAATTGCCTGTTGATTGATCATATAACTCGGTACTATTCTGAAAACCCCGATAACCAAGTCCACCGGTCACTAGCACTTTTGCATTCGTTAGTACGGATATTGTATGCTCACCTCGCGCATCATTCATACTGTTAATAGTTGTCCATGTTTCTGTTGATGGATCATACAGTTCAGCATTGTTGATTGCACCATTGTTAAATCCACCAGCAACTAATACTTCTCCATTTATTAATACGGCTGCTGTATGATCCCGTCGTGCACGATGCATGCTACAAGTCTTAGACCATTCTAGATGAAAATACTTGAATATTTTATTCTTATACAATTGCTTCTCTTGAATGATCAAGATATTGTCTACTCATATTGCGAATATCTTTAGATTTTGCACAATGAAAGTCGTTTAATATTTATAATAGAAGATTTTCAGAGTTTCTTGGATCCTGTATAAGTCTTTAATTTATTGGAAGAAGTCGTTCGTGAAATAGTAAAGTAGTAGGCTCCGTACTTTGGATAAAAAATTATATGGATAGATAAATGATTAATTAAGTTGGTATTTTCTACTTGTCGCTGCATTTGGTACCTTGGATTTATAAGCAAGTTTTTTTTTTTACAAATTCATCCCGTTTTACTTATGCAAATATGTTTAGAGTGGGATAAAATTACACAACTGTAATTGATAACGAACTGACTATAATAAAAGAGAAAAAATATCGAAGTGTTGAAGGATTGCTTCGATTAAGCATTACTATAATACTAAAAGTAAAGATATGTGATTTGAATTACTCCAAAGTTGATCTCGACGACGTAGCTGATGAAAACTACTGAAAAACAACGAGCATCCTCTAAAGTCTCTGAGAAATATAGATCGATTGTTTTTACTATCCTTTCACTGAAAATAATTTTTATTCATTTTTCTTGATCCAACGATTGTGGTTGATTTTCAATCATTTTTTATTAGTTCTTAAAATCTCAGACATCACTTGATATTACGCAAAAGTATTTGAAATCACAGAAAACAGAAATTTCATTACAATCAATGAGAGATCAACAACAAAGGGCTATCACCATACGATTGTTAATTAGTTACAATTACATACTAATGATCAATTACTATGCTAATGAAAATCATGGAAAAGCACTGGAATTATGTTTGTCGTCATTATCATCCATTAGAAGTAGTGTTGCTATTATTTCTTTCTTTAAAACTTATCTATCTGCGAAACAATCACTCAGCTGTTCACTTTCTGATGGTTCGAGCTTTGTTTTTATAACAAAGAGCAGCGTCAGCCTCCTAATAGCTGATCAGATATTCAAACGATCATTAAAAGCTGAGTCATCCATTTTTCATCTTTTCACGTGTTTATCTGTTTACTAACGTGGGATTTATAGTAAAATCAAACAGAGTCGAAGAACGAATTTCGTTGTGTAGACATCTACCAAATGAAGTAAACTTTGATCAAGACGAGAAGCAATCAACATAAGAATTACAATTACTTGATTGTTTCCTATCATCCATATTGAATTACTTATGACAAGATTACTGATATCCTTACAGTGGAATCTTTCGTGAGATACAGAGAATCGCTACATGTAGAGCAACAGTATGTGTATTGAATTTTAAAGTAGCATTTACGGATATTAAGGAAAGTTACTGTAAAGCTCACCTGACTGTTCAGTAGTGGTCGTAGTTATTGTTGACGTTGATGTGGTTGTTGCTGTTCTTCTTCTTCTTGTTGTGGTTGTTAGTGGTAGTATTGGTGTGGTGGTAGTTTCCGGATTTTTTCTTGCAAGAATAGCGAATTTTAGAACCAGAGAGAGAGGATAATTGCAACTACTATCACAACGATCAACGATATACAGATGATCTTCAGTCGAGGGTGTTGCCACCATTTGCGTGGTTCGACATTTTTAACGGGATTCTCGCCGTACAATCGGTTGTAATACATAATTACTAGGTATTTCAAGCACTTAAACTAAAAAATGACCGAATTACTATTTTAAGCAACTTTATATTCGCCTAGCACATTCACAGTATCAAGGAAGCACAATAATACTATCATGAGTGCAAACGGTATGGCTCTACCCATATCTCGATAGAATAAATGCTAGATGTGAGCATGATGGCGCAAACCTATGCCGTATTTCGAAGTTATCTCACGGTAAATAACCTTATCTTAAAGTGTTATTTTATTATTCAGTATACATCACAAGTCAAAATATATTGTCTTGTTTATAGTGCATTATAAATATCTCCCTTAGAGACAACTTTATATAGGCTTTTCTGAAAAAATAAACAAATAACACAACATAAACGTCTCTAATACTCTACTGAACATACATGACTATGTTAAACATATGATAAACAATCATGTGATGGGCGTGAAATTTAGATTTATAGAATATTAATGAAAATTCTTGTATACTTGCGTCGATATTTCTGTGCTCTCTTCTTGTCTGGTTGATATTGCAAGTACACCACTACAAAATTCTCGCCTTGCACTCGATGCTGAAGTCAAATGGCTTTTTCTACCATGCATCTTTTTGATTTACCACAAATCAAAGAAATTCAATGTATACATGTTGGATTGAATAATAAAGGTCGAAGAAGATCCAGTAACATGGATGCCACCAAAATTAAATCAAACACCTCAGCGTCAGCATATTAATGCATATCATAACAGTACTACTAGCATTTAATGTTCTAAATACTATGAATTTGAATAATCGAATATAGCATAACATGTAGAAACCAAGTAATAATGAAATAGTTCATGATTTGGTATCTGAATTTTGCATAGAACATTCTATTCTTATCATGCAACAAAAAACAAGGTGTTGATTTTCTTCCGTACTTTTCTTACTCTTTGATATACTTATTTAAAAAACAAAATATACTCAAAAACACAGAATAACAAGCACTTGAACGTAAGTAAATACTTGTATTTTATTGACACTGTCCCATTTGTTTTCAATACAGTAGAAATGCTATGTGAGAAAACTTTAATGTAGATGGATGTGGGTGTGTGAGTGTGAATTACACGTATTACCATCGACATCCACTCCCGCAGACCGCACCACTCACGCTCACATTCATACCCATACCCACGCCCATATCCACACCCACACCCTCAATCAAGGAATTTTCCATTGTGAATGACGACATCCATTAGAATTTTCAAAAATATTTCTTTATGAATTATTTATTTTATTGTATCTTATTCGCGGCCATTATTCATTATTGATTTACTTTATATTTCTTATCTTTCCTCTCAACCTACGAAAGATAAGAAACAATCCATTTGTTGTGAACTTTCGTAGCAAAACAGTGAATCATTTGATAGATAGTGACTGAAAATGAAAAATCATTTGTATTTTCATATTTGCGTTGCATCAGTAGAGATCACGAAAAAAAAATGACATAGTTTTATATTGAAAACTTGGAAATTTCTTTTGTCTTCATCATAAGTATAGATTAAAAATAAAAAGTTTATTTTCCTGACGCAATGCAAGCTACATTACGTCTGCATGGTGTCGATTTCACATCTCTACACCATTTGGAATTTCTTAATTCATCACTAGCTGTCTTCCACTGTTTCTTGTTCAATGCTGCTTTCATAGTTATGAATTGATTGAGTGTGCCACATCCAGCAAAGGCAACATCAGTCAAAGCCGCATGAACACTTGTTGGCATTCCCGGAGCGTACCTTGAGACACACCGACTGGCTTCTTGATATATATTATTGCTGAAAATGTCAGTTGCTTGCGCGTTAGTGAGACAAGCTTTCTTCGTAGACTGTTTACAGTCGTTGAGAACATCATTCAAGTTCAGTTTATATTTGACCATAATTTTGGCTGCATCCGAACGTTGTAGATTGAAACCAACGCCGATGGTTGGAATACCTTTCGTATCATAATAGCAACATAGACGTATTCCTTCATTGATTTCTGTTTGACTACGGCTGCATTTGCTGGCAACACCGATGATCAAGAAAGAAAAAACGTACAGAATGTACATTGTGTTGTTCTTACTAATTTCAATCAATCTTGCTAGATTATATAGTAAATCGAAAAAAGAATATATCACTTCCTTTTTGATAGCGCAATATTTTTTCTTCTAAGACAAATGTGCCAATGCATCAAATGATGCATTCCACTTTTCATTCTTCTTTTTCTTGTTTTTCATTTTGTTTTTTTCGACGCAGTGGTTGTTTGTGAAAGTATTTTTGAATGAAAAACTATGACACAAAAGACCAATTCGATCACAAACTGACTCATCTTTAAATTCTATTTTGCACATTAAATAAAAACCTAAAAACCAAGCATCGAGATCTAGCTTAACATAGCTTATAAAGCGATGATTTACTACCATTGTTTCAACCTTACTTTTGACTTCATTAACAGACATCACCATTTGCTTTTTTCTTATCATCGACAATCGCAATTTAACTAGAAAAAGCGATACTATTTCAGACATACACTGTTAGCAATAGTGCTTTTTGCTTGATATCATATTCTTATTTGAATAAATGGCATGAATAGAAACCATAATAATGAAGAAAATTATTTTATCTTTGATAAATATGTTCATCATATCTGAACAACGAACTACTTTAATGATTCATTAATCTTATCGAGAGCTGATTACGTGAAAAAAGGATTGTAGTAGAGTAATTTATTTTTAAGATTTTATACTAATTAATGACAAGAAAATAGATGCACTCTTCTAAAACTCTTATGAAATGAAATCAAAATATTCTAATTAATTCATTGGATTTATCTTAAAAATCGTATAATTTCTTTCTATTTCAAAAGTCTTCATAAAATATAAGATAATGATTGATGCACAAATTGAAATTCCTGAGTATAATCTTTCTTGTCGTCAGACAAATGCTCATCATACATCTGTCTGGTATCATTTCAAGCGATAAATGTGGAGAACAAGTAGAGTGATACATTGAGTATGAACATAAAATCAAAATGATCTTTACATTGAAATCAATAGTAAAATTGACTGATATTGTATTGTGATAAGTTCAACATGATCTATTGATAAATTATATAATATTTGTGTTTAGAAAAGTTCGTTTTACTATTTATTGAACTTTGATTCTGTTTGTAAGCTTAATATAACTTTTGTGTATTTCCATTTTGTATTCAATTCAAGATGGTATGCATTCAATCTTGACTAAGACATAAAAATTAATTAAAGAAAATTCTAAAAATCAGCGAACATTCATTTTACGAATAGAGATGGACATATCTACTTCGAGGGTATATATATATATATTATGGAAAAGTGTCCTAAAATCAAATTTGTTTCAAATGGATTTCGTAGATTATCGTATGTGTTAAAGTTAGAATAATTCTGTAAACCGATGTTGAATCCGGATTCTTATTAGTGAATTATGATTAAACAATGGCATTTCAATTCATACCATCATCAATAGATCAGTTAAGTTTGAATACAAGAACTGCTTCAATAGACAACTGTCCATAACTGCTCAAATCTTTACATTGTTTCGCTCATTTCTAATTGTATTAATTGAAGTTTCACTACTTCATTACAGTTCATTAAAAAACAAATCTCGATCCGACATCGATCTACAGACTAATTCAAGTTTTAATGCATGGTATCTATATCATCTGATACTGAACATATCTATTCTAAATTTCGATATAATCTCAGTTTAGATGCTGACATATATGAACAAAGGGTGTGCGTGTCTGTTTGAATATTTTCTTAATCCACACCCACACCCATGACCTACTGATAAACATAAACAATGATGACTTTTTTAATAAAAATTCCACCGAGAGAAGCATTTTCGAAAAAATTTCAAACAAATAGTTTTGATGTAAAATTTTGCTTATAAGTAAGCTTGATAGTCTTAAAATGTACAACGAAAGACGAATATGTCTTTCTTGAAATTTTCAATATTCAAAAGAACCAGCGATTTACAATGAAAGGCCTCAGTAATCGAGTCAGCTTGAATGAAAATCCAATACATCGAGAAAGACCTGATCATTTTCTTGATTGGTCTCAAGAACAATTTCATTACAATAGTCATGATTGTTTATCAGAAGACCATGGAATCTTTTAACCTAGTCTTTCTGAGACCTACCCGTAGTCATAGCATGAGGACGAGGGGTCTTCAACAAAAGCATATGTTTTCTCGTTAGTTTTCTATTATCGACTCATTAGCTTGAACGGGAAAAATCTCATCAAACACTAATAACAAAGAATAACTTAAATATCTGTTTCAAATCATTGAATTCTTTATTTTTATTAACAAGAAAAAAAAACGAGACAAACATCAATGAAAACAATTTTAAGATTTTCTGTTATTTTGATGATGTTGATGAAATTAATGGAGTCAAATCAATATCATTTTTTGTTTGATTTTGTTTGAAACCATCAACTAATTTTTGTGCCAACGAATTTGAAATCTTATGATTAAGTCGTAAATGTTGTTTGAAATTATGAAGTGTAACTAATCGATGTTGACATGGTGCAGTTACTATATTTTGTAGAGTATATTCTGATGAATTAATTTGTCCATAAAAAAAGGGACATGGGACTTTATGAAATTCATCAATTACATTTTCATTTCCATCAAATAATTTTGTTACCCTAGGATCTTGATCATCGACAACAGCTCGTACCAAACGTTGAGCATAAACTTTTTTTAATCGATGCTTGCGAATGAAATGGAAATATAATTCGATTTGACGAGTTTTTCCATGTTCACAAAATTCAATAGAATGATTTGCTTTAGTAAGACCATATGCTCCATTGAATGTTAGTGGGCATTCATCAAAAATTTTTCTGTATGGTTTTCGTTTACGTTTCTCTTCTTCTTCATTTACATGTTGATCCTAAAAAAATATAATGAATGTTTCAATACCATGTAGGATTCATTTAATAAGAAAACAAAACTAATTTAGACATACTCAAAGGACAACAAACCAAATTTATAATACGTATCTTATATAATGTTGACTTGAATACAGAAAAGCATAACAATATCAGGAAGGAGGAAGTATGATATTCATGCAAACTGATTTCATATAATATTTGACTGAAAACGAGGTGTTTAATATTGAAAATAGGATTTCGCTACGAAGCGAAGTTTATTAATGAAAATATTTAATTTTAAGAATTCTCTAATTCATCTATACAAAATTAATTTCAATAGTAAATTCGTATTCTGGATCATTATCTTGAAGAGCAAATTTGTGAGATACGAATATTTCACACATTCGAAAAACAGCTAATTGTTCTCTTAGAAGTTCATTGATTCATAAATTTGCTTTTCTAAATAACCTGTAATAAATGTACCGCTTTTATTTTGTTTACTGCTGATATTTTTCTAATTTAACCATTTCTTGTCACTGATTTTAGAATGAAAATTTGCCTAGAAACATAATTTTCATGATTCCTAATTTAAACAGAAAACTTTTGAATCAGATCTCTTCAAATGTCAAAACCTTAGACAAATCTGGATAGATAGAATATATACACAATTATTCCGACTACAAAGCTGCAAGGAGAAATAAATGCAACTACCCCAATTTGTAGAAAATCTCGTTTTTCTACGGTAACAGAAAAAAAACTGTTGAATCTCACTAAAATTCTATCTCTCGACTCGGATCTTCTTGAGACTTGGTTTTGTATTTATATAGTGACGCTATTTAGAACTTGTTTATTATTGTTTCTTTTTTAACAACGTTCGATAAGAACAAATAAGGTTATACTGCTATGCTCAATGAGTAATTAGATACGATATGGCAATATTTGATATATTTCAATTCAAAAATTGACTTTATTAACCCTTCCACCCAAGGCTGGGCGAATCTAGCCATTTCTCGAGTCAAGTTGTTTTGGTATTTTTCCTATTCTATTTATTTTACTAAAAACATGTTTGCAACAAGTTTTCATTACACGATATTTAGTTCCTAGTTTTTATGTACAGAAACAAGAATAAGAGAATTCACACATGAAATAAAACGAAACAACCACTCTAGATTAATCAACAAAATAATAATAGTAAAATAAACTCTCCGGTTTTACACAGTTCGACACCGCAGTGAGAAAATATTATTTTTGCATGTGTGGGCGCGAGCTGTGGATGCGAGGAAGATCTCACATCCGCATTCTTTATTAAGAAGAAAATAATGTGAAATGTATAACGGAAAAGTTTGGTAATCAAAAATACTATCACTCAACGATTATATTATAGCATGACAAAGTACCTGACGCATGATACAATGCTAAGGTTTAACTTATTTTGTCATATACATTTGTGCATCCTCCAAAGATAAGCCGAAACAAAGCAACAAGAAAAAACACATACTCAATAATAAGCTTAGACCATGTGAATACATGGGTCGCACAAGCTCTTGACAAAGTTCTTCGGCTGTTATGCGTTCGATAAGGGGAAAGCACTGAATAAGTGAGAATTAAATTTTATAAAAGAGTCAACGTTGCCCAATTTTCGAGTCGGAGTCATGATTTGGACTCGCCCAGCCCTGCTTCTATCTATATAATTATTTTTACCTGAATAGATTTCGTTGATTCACTAAAACAGAAAAAATATGCAATCGATTTTGAATCTTTTCTAATAAAAAAGAAACTTACTCAAATGAAACAGTATCAATAAAATCATGGTTGATATCCATTGAATATTCATCATCTGAAACCAATCATGTTTGTTTTGCTTTTTAAAGTTAAAGAAAATTTAACTTACCTTTTGAGATTCCCAATTCTTCTGCTACATCTAAACATAAAAAAAAGCTTATATTTTGAAGGCTTTTATTATCCGACGAGGGAACTACATGACTCGCTAAGAGTAGAAAAAGGCTTGAAAAGGATCGTGTCCATGAGTCGATTTAGTAAATTTTCGACTCATCTTTCAGTATTTATTCAAAAATAAATTAACCGAATTTCGTCCATGGATCGATTTAATGATGAACCTGAAATCTGCAGAGAAAAAAAAGATGTTCATTCATTGAGATATTAAATTTGTAATAAATGGGTACTGGTCAAAATTAAATTTACTTGGAAATATAATATCTCGATAAATGCGCTTTTTTTTCAGCTAAAACTTTTCGACTATTCCGAGGGTCATCAGACTTATGTCAATGCACACTTACAGATCGAAAATTCAGTAGAACAGTCATAACTTGACTCATTAGCTATAACTACTTTTATTAAGAAAATTTTCTGATGTCAATATAAGTTCAAATGGTGATTAATAGGTTCGGCTATCTCCTTCGTTAGACACCAGTATCTATGGTTCGATGGAAACAAACAAGAATAAATACAATGAAAAGAACAAACAATTAGAGAAAAATTTCATCTTACCATTTGAATTCATGTTTTCCTTATTGCATTTGCAAACACAAGAACAATATTTAGTTTCTGATAATGAAGGTTCGACTTTCACCGTGATTTCTACTTTAATAAAAAAAGAAAAGAAAAATATACAAAAAAAAACCGATTATCTGATTTAGTTTTTACCTGAACGATTTGATGCTATTGTTTGATTAATTTGTTCGAAAATATTTTGTAGTTCATCAATTGAACTACTGGGTACATCAAGAATGTTTTTTGCTTGTTCAATCAAATTTTGTTCGCGTTCAATAATCAATAGTTTTTCTCCAGGAATTAGTTTAAGTGTATTTATAACTGTATGTAATTCACTACGAAGATTATCTAATCGTCGTGTATTTTGTTTTGTTATTTCAACATGTTCATTCAAATGATATAAACAAACAAAACGTAAACAACAATGACATTCATATAATTCTTTGATTTCATTATCACATGTTATATCAGTACATGAACCTTTTTCAGGCATTTCTGAAAAAAACAAAAAACAACCAAATACTTGTATTTTTATATCAGCAGTATTCTTTGAGATATGGTGCTTATCACGATCGACGAAATATTTGATATAATTGACTAACTACCAAAGCACATAAATGAATAGAAAAGAAAAAGAGAGGAAAGAGGAAAAAGAAAAAAGAATCCAGGGCATATTGTTATCATTCTTTGTTTTATCAAATAAAATAGTTCTCCTACTAGCCAATAGATATGGATCATTCATCATACGACTTTCATTACGAAATTTACTGACAGGAGTAACACTAAATGAAATGAATGTGAAAATTTCATTATAACCAGAATTTTTTCAAATGAAGTTTCACATGTTAGGAGAAGTTTATTATGAACAGTTAAAGAAACAAAGATTTTGATGCAGGGTGTGGGTGGATGTGTGTGGGCATGCGTGTTGCTACTGACGAGATCGACACTCACACCCCATATCCACGCCATTCTTATAAAGATTTTCGTGGATGCATTTAATGCTTGAAATCCAGATCTTTCAACTATCGATTATATCATGACACTCTGGATCTTTAATATCAAATTTTTACGAGTAATTTTAATCTATCAAAACGCAGTTTCTATTGTAAATCCTTTTTGTTTTAAAGTACAAAATGATCTTTGACTATGCATGAATAAATCAAATATAGAAAAACTCAGTAAAACCGGAACAGAGAAAAATAAGCAGCTTACTCAGAAAAGAATAGTTGAACATTAGTAGTAAGTAACATGTTTGAAAACAATAAGATTTGTTTTTCTATAAGAATTCGAATCGAATAAGAATGAAGTTTTTCTTATTCGTTTCGATCTCTGACTGTACTCTTGTTCGAAACGTTTCTTGACTGCTGGTCTTTTGATAGAAGATTGCCGAATAAAATAGGGTGTGGGTGTGGGAATGTGTGTGTGTGTAGGTACGGGTGTGACAAATAAGAACAATCACACCCACCCACTCATACACACACCAACATCTACACCTCATCCCCACACCACGCCCCACACTCAAACCCACCCATACTCCGTAACGGTGTTGGGCGAAAAATGTTAACACAATCGTTCTATTACTGTCGCAACATATTTTAAAAAAGGGTGTGGGTGTGGGTGTGGGTGGGTGGTGTGTGGGTGTCGGCGTGGTGTGGGTTCTACCTTTCCCTACACCCACACCCACACCCTTCTGTACTCGATCATTTTAAGAATAAATATGGACAATGTCAAATCTATCACTTTCATTTATTGGTACTCGTCTTGATGTCAAATCTATTTCCACTCTTTGATATTAATAATACATTCTCAAATGTTACTATTTTATTACTATTTGATGATGTTAAATCATTCAAAACTATTTTCTTTGAATGTCTGGCTTGAGCTCTACCTCGACTTCGAACACTTGAGATAATCAATCAACTGGAACAACAAGAAAAAAGCGTATCAGTGATGAAAACTAACATTGATTTTCCTCATTTAGCTGTACTTATTTTATACGATATTTATATCGATTATGCTGAACAATTAATTTGTCAAATTCATCTTCCTTCTCTAATCGAACTCGCTATTAACAAGGATATATTGTTCACAATAATCTCTCAAAGTCAACAACAAGCAAGAGACAATTGCTCTAGGGTAGGAACATTAAGAATATCGAAGCCATCTTATGAATCAATATGTACTATTCGAAACTTTTTTCCACTAGCTTACTTTGTTAAACATGAAAAAGAGTGAGCTGTAATATAACTAATCTATCTAAGCATCAACTATTTCTTTTCGAAAATTCAAACATTACAAATACCTTTATGCATTTAAATATAAAAACAAGAAAAATTAGATTTTCTTTTAACGAATAAGCAAAGGAAGAAACCATTTTTCTGATTGATTATTTTCTTCTTTATGTAGGAATACTTTTAGTAATATAAGGTAACAATTAGTGATTTATTGTTACAGTTATCAATGTTTTAAGAAAAAAAAGTGAAATATTAAATATGAGAAGATTAGATAGAATTTATTCGTATTATAATATTGAAAGAATATAGAATATCTTTAGATTCATATGTCTTAAATTTATGAATCAAAACGAAAAACTTAGAAAAAAATGTTGCTAGAGATGTGGTTCATCAACATACATTTTTGGTGTTAAAAACTGGTTGAATTCACCATGGAAACAATATGTTCGATTATGCATATGAAGATGATGATCTAAGATGCAAAGAGAGTGTTGTCTCTTCTAGTCTAACTAGCTTAGGACATCTGCCCAGATAGCAGAAGGTGCGTGCTTTCAATCCCGCGAAGAGCAAATGTTTTCGTTCTGTCACTGTAACATCGCCGTTTGACAGATTATATAACTCTATCTGTTCGTAAAATCGCATAGGTATTGAGTTCGATGAATATTGAGAAAAAAATATCAGTTTTTTGAAATGATCTATCATAATTATACATAGAGGAGAAAGTTTACATAAAATAAGTTCATGTTTAACGATTGTTAAAGGAATATAATTTATGTCTTAGGTGACAAAGTGTTTTGATAAGCTATCCAAAAGTATGCAAGATCTTTCTTCTTAGTTAAATAGTGTGAAAAAAATGTCATACTCGAAATAGGTACGTTTCGAGGTGTGGTGTGGGTTAAGAAAAGACATACACTCACGCCTACACACCCACACGATACATCTCAAAAATTTAAATTGTTTTTTTCACAACATATTTTAATATTCTTCGAACATTTGCTTATTAATCAAAAATAAAAAGTTTTTACGCACTATTTGCACAGAATTAGAAAAGTTTTTCAAAATAGATTCTTAATAGATTTACTCAATTTTGTCTACATATGTTTTAGTTGATGAAATATACAGTGACATTTGTTCAGAAATTTTTTTCAGGACTTCCTACGTTAAAACTCAGATATTTACTCGGATTTGTGTCAGAGAAAGGAGTTCCTTAATGCCGACTTGGCACCATCATCTGTTATAATAATTCAAATTGACATCAACAACTAGAGATTCTACTTTCCGAACAGGAACAAACGAGTTTGCTTTTATAAAAAAGAAAAAAAAATACGCAATGTATAAATAACCGATACTGAATTCATTTTTTTTATTGTATGACACATATAAGACGTTTCATATGAAATATCTATTCTATTTTATTTTTTTACATTTGATTATTGCTATACCTCAAATCAATCTTCATAATACAGGTTGGGTAAATGAAAATGAAAATAATGATGTATTACAGCACGATTGTTTGCGTATTGATGTTTTAAATCAAGAAGAAAATGTCAGTCATGAAATAATATTTTATTGTATGAGTGAATTACCATCGAAATTTCACATAGAAAAAAATGATGTTTTTCCAAAATTTACTTTTGATCAACTTTCAAAACAAAATATAACAAGTCAACAATTATATCTTTGGTCAACACCAATAGATATTATTGAAGATTATCAATTCTATTTAAATCAATTATCAATATCAGATGATTTAGTGTTATCAAAAAAAATCTTTTATAATTGTACATTACCAAGATTTGGTTCCATGTGTCAATATGNAACATAATTTTTTAATAACTACAAATCAGTAATAACTAATTGAACGAAGAGTGTAAAGAAAGTCTAGGAGGAGCCTGTGATTTTCTTTTTCTTCTTCATTCTTTTACTTTATCCTTCTCTAACTAATACTGCTATCTCATTACGATCAAAAGTAACTGTTATTAAGATCAAAGTACGGCATATGCCCTTATTTGAACGAGTGTTACTGTGGCGTGTCCTCTTTCTTCATATTTCGACTTACTAGTAGCATTCGATACATTTTTCCCACTTGAAAATATCATAAATATGCCTTTTTTGGTAGAGAAAGTTTTCCAGTGCAAACAACAATTTTGTAAAAATGAACCAGCAAAAACTTCAATATTGTCAGGCTGGATTTAACTTCGTGTCCGGTCCGGTCGAACCGATTCCAACTCTGGTGTAAATGAATAGGCATAATGATGTAATCATAAGAGGGTATCTGTAACGGGATAGATAGAAGGATAAAACTGTAAATGTAAACATCGTGTGGTATACGTTTACGCATATAGGCATAAGGATGAATTTATGAGTACAAATCTAACGATGGAAGGTCCCTGGATGCTTCTCTGGGATTTCAACGAAATCTATGTGGGTCTGTGAAGTCAAACGTTGGCATCTCAAATATAGAAACATTAGCGATTGAGAATGATCTATGAAAGAATTTGCAGTAAAAATATTTTTTCCTTAGGATCCTGAGAAAAAGATGGTAGGTGAGTTGTTTTTGATGAAAAATTAAGTTCACCAAAAAAAAGTTGAAACATTCATAGATCGACTCACGTCAGTTGTAAGTGCTGATTTCAAATATATGACTAGTTTTGCTGCATGTTGTATTTTTTGTAACCGAAATCTTCTGAGCAATAGTCAAAATGTTACAAAATCAAATCTGAAGAAAAGGCTGCTAGAAAATTTTTAGGCGACCACTTTTTTCAGAATCTAGAAAAGCATGCGATTATATAGCGTTTTTTAAAGTGATATCGATTGATATATTAAGATTTATATGAGCTGACTCAAAGTTGTGATTTTCTACTGGTTGACTAGATAACTAGTCGAACAGAATTTTCAGCTGTGTTCAAATATAGTTGACATTAAGGGACTATTTATCGAACAGATTCTGACCATTTTTTATAAAGTACATGATGCATGTTTTTATTTTGGTGAGGATTATTATTCAGCGTCAATGTGCAACACTTCTTGTTTTATTTTTGCTGCTGTGATTGTGGTCGTTCCCTTTGCTTCAATGTTGCTTTTTATCATTGATAATGAGCATCTGTAAAATATCATTTTTATCATAACCAGAAAAAAAGTTTTTTCTTCGTAGCTGCTTAAACGAAAAATCATGTCTTTCTTTAAATTCCCTTTTTCATCCCGTACGTAAATGTTTTGTCCACTGGTAAGCAGATTTTATACAGCAGAAAAGAATATCTTCGTAAAAATGGTATGCCTCTGTGTGAATATCATGTAGTCAAGAGATATTTTCTTTCTCTTCAATTATTTAGGGTAGAACAACGAGATAGAATCAAGCAGTTTTCAGAGCTATTGGTTCGCTATAGAACGGTTCAGAACTTATATCAAAACGCTTGGTATTGTAAGTTTTTTAATACTGATCACATTCAGATCGAATCAACACTCTTATTGCTAAACTAAAAAAGGATGGAGGCGCGTAAATGTTCAAATTGTTACATTCTTGAATTATTAAAATAAATAGTTGTTTCAATGTAGAACGTTACGCTGTGTCACCTGGTAGTATCTTCAAATCCATGCGAAAATTTGTAAGGTAATAACGACTGATCATACTACACTCTAAAAAATTTCCGTATCCTAGAAAACCGAAAGGGATTCGGAAACCTACTCAGAAACCCTTTTCCATTTCCGAGAGGGTTTCCGAACAGTGAAAGCGTTTCTAAAAGTACCCTTTCGGTTTCCCAACGTTCGGAAACCCAAAGGTTTCCTACAGTCCCCAATTGGACACTCTAAAAGTATTCTGGAATACCTTTTTCTTGCTATCGGAAACCAGAAAGGTATTGTCGAAAACTCATATTAGTAGAAAAACTGAGCTGGTTCTCGAAAGGGTATGCGAAAATACCTTTTCATTTTCTGAACGGTTTCCGAAAAAATCCAATCTGACAAGAGTATCATATGAAGCCAAAATGGATTTACGAAAATACCCAAGTTGGAAATGGTGTCACAATGAACTAAAATAGGTTTCCGAATTTCGATTGAACATTGAAAAGGATTCCCGAGGATTTAAACATTTCTTAAATTTTCATCAACTTCGTGATTGACATCGAAAACTTGACAAAAAAAATTGGAATTGAAGCTTTTTAGCGATATTCTTTCTCGTGCTCAGCTTCGAAGATTTTTATTAAAGAGAAAAATACCAATGTAATTAGTATTTCTTATTGAACTATTCAAAATTATTCCTGAATGAATCTTTCTACGATATGTGAAACCACATCGTACTTTCAAAATAATTGAATGTTAGTTGTGCATTTTACTGTTGTTCTAATTTTTGAGAATATAAAAAAAGATATGATGTTAACAAATCGGGGACAAAATAAATAAATTAGACAATCAGCATGAAAGTCTTACTTTTTCTTCATATTTCGCTTTTTTAATACGCAACAATATACTACTGAAAGAAGATGACCATACAAAAATTGTTTTCAATTAGAATTTAATAGGATAAATTCGGTGCATCAATGGATCACTGATCACTGGATTATTCATTACAAATAAAATTATTATTTTTTTTCTCTAAAAATTTCTTCTTTGTAAAATATCGTCATGAGTAAACTACTATTCCAATTCTTCTTTTTCGATCATAATATGACCCTAGACCTAGAATTCAGTGAGTTTTAATCAACTGAATTATAACACATTTTCTCTTTCACTTTTAAACATCTTTTTATATATTCACATATTCCATGAGTTTATTCAAAATATTACACTAAAATATATTTTTATTTTTATTTATTGATTTGTTATGAATATCAAAACAAACGTGACTTAGTTCATTTCATTAAATAAAAATACAATCTTTCATTTTTATTTTGAGATTCGATTCATATATATACATCAATATATCCGGTGACTTAATTCCAATTATTAAATTAAAATACAATTCATTTTTATCTTTAGATTTGTTTTATATCTCAATATATCTGGTGAGTTTATACCAATTATTGAACGAAAATGAAATTTCATTTTTATTTTCAGATTGGTTTTATAACTCAATATATTTGTTGAGTATATTCGAATTACTAAATCCAAATGAAATTCAACCTATATTTTTAGATTTCGCTTTATTTATGAATATATCTAGTGAGTTTGAATCAGTTTATTAGATATAAAATGAAATTTTGTTTTCTATTTTTAAGATTCGATTTGTATCGATATATCGGGTAAGTTTCAATCTATTCTTTAAATTAAAATGTAATCTATTTTTACTTTTAGAAGAGAATTGCAGGGAAACGTTTATTGAACTATGAAATTGGTTTGGTGACTATTATGGTTGAATTGTGTATTACGTCGCAATGGGTGCTAATTAGTTTTGATGGATCAGGACGTGAAGAAAGCTGGTGAGACCAGATGATTTTACAAGCAAAAATAAGTTTTTCTCCTAGTGTTTCAGGTGAAAAGGTGGTAATGCTTAGCCTCCTGATGATCTGGTGATTGTGCGACGAATAATGCCTGGATAAATGAAAGTTTTTCCCTGAATCGCGTGTGCAGCCGACATTTGACCGTTATTTTACTTACTTTTGAGTACGGATAGGTTCACCACAGAGCCTAATAGAATGTCTGGAACCGCTTCGAATGCTTGTTGGTGCTGATAGAGTAGTAATGGCTTCCTGTCTAGTCTAGTTGGGTAGAGCTTTTCTCCATTCGGAAAACTTTTTTTGGGTTTCCGAATAAGTATTTGAGATTTTGAGATGGTGGACATTATGGGTTTTCGAGGATACCTATTTTTTTTAGAGTGTACTCTTAGCTTATAGTCGTCGAAATTGTGGGATATCTTGCTGATATTATATCACAATGATATCACTCTTGTTCTGGAATGGTGTCATCCAATAGAACATTGGACTCTAGATTGATTCGTTTAGGAACAAGTTTATCGAAAGAAAGATTATTGGTATCTTGTATTTGTTATTTTATTGGTAGGGAGTAGCAGACGAGCTAAAAATTCTGTTTCGCGAGTTATCTAGTTAACCAGTAGAAAATCACAACTTTCAGTCAGCTAATGTAATTAAATCTTAATATATCAATCGATACCACTTTGAAAAACGCTATACAATCGCATGCTTTTCTAAATTCCGAAAAATGGTCGCCTAAAAATTTTCTAGCAGACTATTCTTCAGATTTGATTCTGTAACATTTTGACTATTGCTCAGAAGACTTCGGTTAGAAAAATACAACATGCAGCAAAACTAGTCATATATTTCGAATCAGCACTTAAAACTGAGTCGACCTATGACTGTTTCAACGTTTTTTTGGCGAACTTCATTTTTCATCAAAAAAAAGTCACCTGTGGTCTTTTCCTCAGGGTCCTAAGCAAAAAATATTTTTACTGCAAATTTTTTAATGGATCATTCTCAATCGCTAATGTTTCTATAATTTGAGATGTCAACATTTGACTTCACAAACCCACATAGATTTCGTTGAAATCCTAGAGAAGCACCCACGGATCTTCCCTCGTTGGCAGTAAAACGGATACATAGTCTTTCACTTTTTTATTCTTTTACGAATTACACTGGAAGTTTTCTCATTTCATCTCATCGAAAAAGTTTTGTTTGCGCTTCTATCTGTCTTAAGTCATTCGCAGCAATATGAATATTGCTTTCTCATAATTCGTGAAAGTTTTCATTTCTTTATTTGAAGCAAGTATAGTACTTCAGCACAACGTTTATCGACGTCTCTCTTATTAATAGAAGCTATGAACATTTTTCTATGAGCGGTAAAAAGTCAGCTCCTTTGGTCAAAGTATGGCAGAGATATTCAATATTGTCTGCAATAAATGAGCTTTTGAACTTCCCTATAGTGCGATCCACCGTTGACTCACATCTTCGCGAAAGGGTTAGCATATGGAAAAAATTGTGTTAAAGATGGCACCAGCTCAGTGTAGGTTTTGCACTGATTCAGCGAATATCTAACGTGAAGTGGAAAAGTAAGAAAAGCCGCTGATCGATTTTGAATGAGAACAAGCATTGTAATTTTCTAGAATCATCGCAATAGCATTTGCTTTTGGTCAAAAAGTGCTGTATATTTTGCCCGCGGATACACCACCACAGTTAATTCTGACACAGCTTCCACTACTCATACTCTCGTATGCTTCTCAAGCATGTAAACAAATGAGTTGCCACCAAAAAATTAATGTTTACACTGTTTTGATTCGCAATTAATATCTGAATATCAAGCATGATTGACCCATCTTAAAGACAATAGAAAATGTAAGTGATGATTACAGTAAGAGTGAACTGCTTGACCAAATAGATCCTCGATTTCCAATACATGAATTGATTGCATGCGATGAGTATTCATGGCTGTTTACTGAATCAATTCGTCAAAGAAAACATCGGTAGCCATAGCAGCATTGTGTGGAACAGAACATCACTTCCTTCGTTTTGAGTAGTATATTGGATTGAACTTCTTTTATTCTTCAAACTAAAACGACTTTTGTAAAGAATTTAAAAAGAGGAATGCGCATAATGTGATATTTTTAGCTTTTGCATTCTTTTCTGTTTGATTCGATTGCATTCTGTATTGGATAAAAGAGCATGAGTGCCTGATTCATTGGAAGATAAGTGATTTGATATTTGAATGGAATATGTGTTTTGCTACTTCTTCATTCATTACCCAGAAACACACCTGATGATTGAGTGACTGCTTAGTGATAGTGCTCAATGATGCATGCCCTTGTTACTAACAAGAAACAAAGGAGAAAGAGAATTGTCCAGTATGATTCTTATAGTCATTGCTTCAGGTTACATGTCCACACTAAAACAATTTGTACAGAGCTCTATCTTCGGTTCTACCTAATGGAATGCGTATTATGTATATTTTGAACATATATGGATATCATGATATGCTTTGCTTCTTTGAGATATAGATGTGACAACAGAAGTGAGTGGTGATGTGAAGATGTCTCCCCACTCGGTCGATACCTTCACACTTCCAATGAGAATCAGAGATACCCAAAGCCATACCAGACCAAAACCTGCAAACGCATCTATCCAGATCACGCAGCACTTACCTTCCCACCGTGCTCGAAAGAAAAATGTTTTATCCAATGGCAGTAAAATTATCGAATGTCTAAAACAAATGAATAATATTGTACTAACGAACGCTAGTTAAAAAATAAAAACATCATTGAGCAAGAATGTCTGTAAGACTGATCTGTTCCACAATAACAATGCACACCTTCCAGTTCCATTTGTTCTCCAGACGAAACAGAATAAAACTTTGATTAACTATTACATTACAATGGTCTGGCTCAGTATCAATGTCATTTATCTCAATATTGAACTGACGTTGAAAGGCATTCTTAATGTATCGGCACTAAAAAATTTGATAACATCGAACTTCGTCATCACTTGTTGGCGTCAGTCAAAGATACTCATACACATTTACTGGGTGGATCATAATGAATTGAACTGAATGTAAAAGCATTTTTTTCGCTCGTCTCTAGCCCATATAAAATTCGTTCATGTCTCAAATGATAGAAAATTTCAAAATCTACAAAACTATTCATTTTGCCGCTCAAATAAATTTTTCTTTGCTTCGAAGAATAAAAATACGATGAATACCTGTTTAATCGCTCAATTTCGATGTTGAATTTTTTGCAGACTTCTCTCGGTTTGTGTAAGCCTTTGCTTATCAAGTCTGGTGTTAAAAATAATGTACTCGCTATCAATTGATCGCAACTTTTGCGCTTGATGCTTTTGAGGTGTTCTCATGATTGTCGGCATCGTTATTTCGAACTTTCACATTGCAATAATATTTTTAGCTCATCTTGGAATATTGTTTTGCCAGAAATTATAGTGGATATATGAAATGTTTATTATTATGCCATGTAATGCAAAATTCAATTTCGTATAAAATGATATTACTATTAAACTAAACAGTAAAAAAAATTTATACAGCTTCAAATAATGCAAGAAAAATAATAAATTCATGCGCAAAAAGAATAGATTGTTCTGTATTTTCACATTTCATAATTTTATAGTGTTTCTTCCAAATTGTTCTTCTCAGAGTTCGACACAAGCATTCAAAGATGCAGCGTTTTAGAGAGGATTTCTTGGGGTATTTGAAATTTCAACAGAAGAGTTATTTGAAAAAATTGATGATGTGTTATATTTTTTGAGTAGCGCCTTTAGACAATTGAGTAGGTGATAATCGTTTTCATTTTTGGAAGCAAAGAAAACTCATTTAAAAATGGAAGTCGACAGCTATGTAGGGCTTGACATTTTTTGTCATTTGCTATATGAATGGATTTTTTATGAGCTAGTGGCGAGACAAAGAAATGCATTTCAATGTAGTCCAGTTTATGATGATTCATCTGTCGCTTTTGATATTATTTGCCATTCACTGTGGAACAAAATTAGATGCGTACTCGAATTCTTTTAAGACAAATTCAACCATTTTACATTTTTATGTTTTGAATACCAAAATAATGTCGCTCACCCGTGTCTAATATTCTGTATGATGCAAATGAAATGAATGAACAAAAAAAAATTATATGGACTAAGAACTTTTCTTTCTCATAGATAATGATAAATGTGAACAAGTACAACACGGTCCTCATCACCGTGCAAGTGTGAAACGGGAAATTCGATCGAACTGATCGATAATGAACGTCTAACTTTTATTTTTCAATTGGTCGCTAAATATATGCGTACAGAAAATTAGGAAAAACTGATGGTAGTTGGAAAAAACATGAACGAGACCAAAACAATCTTAACAATATCAAATGGAGAGAAAGTTCCGAAAACATCTTATGATGAAGAAAAGAATATATATATAGTACATGCTATCAAAACAGAGAAAAGAAGGAAATATCAAATATAAGTGATCACACTATAATGTTCACGCAAATTTAAAATTTGTACGCTCGAAACGAAGCAACTGTCGCAGAAAACCAAGATTGGGGCATACACACGCACGCGCCTGATGCACGCGTAAAGTGGCTTCAGCGGCATCGATCTTGTGGACGGTCATCAGGTAGGCGGCAACTATCGTAGCCGAACGAGACACACCTACATACAGCAAAGAAAACATATGATAGGTTGTTTTATTTCGTATTCTTGTTTCTCACCTGCGGCACAATGAACCAAAACAGCTCCATCTCCAATCTGCAATGACTTGTGAATAAAATTCAGTGCCACGGGAAAGTGACTGGAAATATTATAATTATCCTCATCATGCGCATCTATAGTGAGAAGAGTCACATATGGGTGGCCGGAAGTAGCGAAGAAATCAGCGGGGTATGATGTCGATCCCGTCAAATTCAACACATACTTGATGCGATAGTGCTGCAACTTGTCAAGATTGCGGGCATCGGGTGCAGAACCAAGAAACAGACGCTCGCATATCAATGATGGTGTGTCGACAGCATCGTCGAGAAGTTTTCCGAACATTGCCGAATACAAACAACGAGCTTCTTTTGCAATAGTTTCATCTTCTACAGGGAGAACAGACTCAGATCCAGTACCCAAAACAGAAGACATATTCCTATTTGATTGGAAAAACAAAAATACTTATTAATATAGAGGGTGTAGGTGTGAGTGTTAGTATTCATGGCACAACAATGTTGTTACCACGAATTCGAAACTCTTTTAGCTTTTTTACATAAAAACGAAACCATTATAATGGCATATCAAGAGTGTTGGAGACATTTTTGAGGACATATGTACGAAACCTCATAAAGGATTTTGAGTCAGTGGCAATTCTCGAAACACATTTTCGGTTATGCATTACACCATTTTTTCCAATGTACTTATATATTCCCTGGCTATCTCTCATGAAAGAGAAAAAGAACTCTAATTTGATGACAAAAGACTGTCGCCTTATCAATATTGGAGATTAGCATTACATTTTTGCAACATCAAGATGTTGGTATTGGTGAGAAAAGTATTTTCGACCCATCTATCCAGTCGAACCGAGAAAACATGTGTGGACCAAGACGTGGGACATCTTCTCGTCCTCGTCCACATCTCTGTGTGGCTTTTGATATGTTGGTTTTAATTTTACGCATCCAACTTTGATCTGAAACTCTTCGGGATAAACTAGCTATATTAATGAATAGCCTGATGCTCTCTCCTTTTCTTTTTGAGATTCATGTGCGAATTCAAGCATGTTTATCTGACTCTGAAATATTCTTATGTGATCAGAAAGTTTTCACCAACACTTTACTACATCAGTAGATGGCTGGCAGCTTTTGCACCCTAATTATTTGCCTGTCGTGTGCCTTCTGAAACTTTCAAGTCTCATTTGGACAGTTTTCTATACTGTATGCAACTTCTCGTTCTTGTTCGTGTGGATTGTTGTGCTGTCCGATGGTCTTTTGGTGCCATTTCTACGCATTGCTCAACACGAACCTGACAATTTGATGAAATAGTTGGACTTTTGCACACTTAAGCTGATCCATCGGTCTGTGGCTGACAAGTTTTGAGTCTCAGTTTTGCTCATTGAGTGATCTAAAGCTGTTTCGCTTTCATATTGACACATTGCTTTGTGACTCAAAATATTTTACCTTCACTGTCGCAGATTACTGGGCCAAAACGTATGCAGCTAAGTCTGTGATGTCGCTGAATGAAGCGAAGCCTTTTTGCCTTATAGCTACAACTTTTGCTGTAATCGGAAGGTTTTTCTCTGTCTATCTTGCCCGACGATACTATTCACCATTGTGTTTATGTCATTTTTATATATAGTCTCAATAAGTTTCGAATCATGATCAATTATACTTTTGTTTCTTGTCTCTTGAATACTTGTAATCAATGAATAGAATTTGTGTAAAAAATCATCTAAGGCACAGATAAGATCATAGAGTCGATTGGAATAAAAGATCAAACATATACGTCATAACTGCGAAAAAATTACTAAGCAGAACCAACAATTCGCAGAGATTGATTAATCGAACAGCTGTTAAAGCACATTTGGTTTTAGGTATTCAATTCATATTCATCTCACTCGTGCTCAGTATTTCGATCATATTGGCGCTATGTGTAGTACTTTTAAAATATTTTGTTGTACTTCTCGAACCCTCCCAATAAGTTACTCACCAAGGTCACGTAATTATAGGCAAACAAACTCTTGGTAATTTGAATGACGCGTTGCTATTGAATTGTGATTCATTTTTGCCTTACACTGTTTGGTCGTTTTTTATTTCAAATGATTCGCTTGTTATATTTGCATTGTGACTAAAGCATTTTCCATTTATTATCTTCCTTCCTTCAGCCTCCAATTCTTTTTAGTTGTTTTTCTATTTCTGTCAACTGCGCACTCTATTGGATAAAGCTGCGTGTGGTAAGAGTAAAACATGTAACATGAAAGGCAGGCGAGAAATGATTGTAAATAAGAAAAAGACTCGTATTTGTCGAAAGAAATATATTTGAAATGAATTACACACATGGCAATTCATTTGTGCATGATGTGAGGCAGCTGGCATCGTTCGAAAATAGACCATGGCTAGCAACAATATACTTCATTGAGTATCTATTAGAATATATTATTATTGATAGTAAACGGAACTAGGCTATTTTAAAAATGACTTCAGACTTTATCCGTACATAAATAGGTGAAACTTGAATTAATATGAAGTTGAAATAATTTTTGTATTAGATTATATATAATTGAATAATTTCCAATGTAATTATCCCTTGTCGAATTAAGTTGTGGATGCAAATGTGTGAAATGAGGGTATGCTTTTCTCTGTAAATACTGACACCCAATTTTCCAAAAATATGTTGATAGCACTTAGAGCATGTCGCAAGCAGTGGTGAAGATATTATAATTTCTTACAAAAATCTTAAAGGAACTTTCTCTCTCTATAGTCTGAGAGTACAAACAATGCCCTATTTTACTATCATACTTGATAATTGGTCAACTAATATCATAATAATACAATTTCGATAAGACCTATTTGTTTACGATGTGTCATGATTAAATTAGTTCATATTGTCTTTAATATGTACTTATTTTCTTGATTTTCTCTTTGTTCTTCTTCTTCTCTATTTTTTTTCGTATTTCCATTTTCTTTTTTAATATCTAACTATCTACATACATGTAAAGACGCATGCCTTACTTGTTTTGTTTGCATCTGTAGTTTATGAGAGTGTTCTCAAGAAAGTGAAAGATATAAAATGAGGTTAAACTTTGACACTATTCATCTCTGTTTTAGATGAACAGGGAAAATTTTTTCTTTTACGTTAAAGTGCGCAGTATCCTTAATATTTAAACAAGAGTGATTTATGACGAAGTATACTCTTTCTTGTAGGATGTTTCAAAGATAATCTAAATGGTTCCGTGAAGACTCATAAGAGACTGAAGATGAAGCACTAGTTACTACTTTCTGTATTTCGTTTTTGTTACTCCACTACTACTTTTTGTATACCCTAATATATATGAACAGCTACGCATTACATGAGACGAGAAAAAAGAATGAAGAATTTCGTCAAAAATCATGTTTTTTTGAGCAAACACGGATGTTTTTTCCAGTTTCTTGTAGGCATCACGATGGATAGGGTTCAAAATGGCCCGGATAAAAACTATTGTATCATCCTTGTAGATTGAAGAAATGCAGTGGGTCCAAAAATGATTGGTCAATCCTGCGTGATCATTTTATTTTTTGATATGTTCCAATCAAAGGAACAAGAAAGCTCGAACATAGGGCGTAGTGTAGTTTGCTGCTAGTTGTGTATGTGCTATTACTTTTACATTTTCCTTTCTTGCCTTTCCTATTGTATTTAAGAAATAAATGGAATTGTCTTGGTTTTTCACGTTCAAAAATGATTGGCCCAGTTTCACAAAAGAATTCTTTCTCTAACTAATGATTGTCATTAGTAAACGTTTTTGCTTTAGCTTACTAATCTAGGTCTTAAGGAATAGGTATCAGTTGAAATGACTCGAAGAAATCGTTTAAAAAAGATTTCTTCTATTGACAAGGAGTGTTGCGACCAGAACCTTCTATATTATCCAGCAGAGGCAAGTTATTTTCCAGAGGTAAGTTATTTTTTCCATGTAAATCGATATAAGAATTGAAAAAGAATGATCTCCATAAGTATAAATATAAGCTTTGAATGGCATGTGAGCATACTTCGGCATATAGAAATTGAAAAAAACAAGGAAGTGACCTGCTCTTGTACACACAGTCGCATTCGGAAAAAGTCGAGAATAATACTAAATTCTGAAGTGATATGGATACTAATTCCGTATTCGAACAGAGTACATTCAGTGGCACAATAAACCATCGAAGAACCAAAATCAGAAAGCAGTGCAGTTGGTTTATAGGGGTTAGAGGAACAATCGTCATAAGTAGTCATAGATATTATAGGGTGCGGGTGTGTGTAGGTGTAGATGTGGATGTCGGTCTTCTCTTAACCCACAATTCACACCCCACACGCACACTCGCGCCTCGTACAAAATATACATAGTCTTCAAAGATTGACCTATGATTTTACATGGGTTCTGTCAACAATCCTGTTTTCTATTGTGTAAATACTAGAAAACATGTAGGCTCTTTTGATACCTGCTAAATCTTAAAAAGTTCTTATTTTGATTATCTTTGATCAAAAACAAAATCGTACTAAAAATATTTGCCGCAACTGTAAGATGCTATCACGAAGAGGATGTCAATGAAAATCAACACAAAAGAAATGACTTCAACCTTGAAAATGACTTCTTAATATATTTTTTGAGAAAAGTGGTTGATTCATTATTTATATAGAAATGATTTTGAGCTAGTATTGATTATAATTTAGACTAACGAATCTAGGATTGATTTGACTCGAGTCAAATTAATGTTAACATTTCCATCATCGTTAACTACCGTCGGCAAGATCCAGTAAGATTGATTGAGCAGATGAGCTTGTACGTAGTAAATGTAACCGACACATGGTCTCAGTTTATTGGATTTGGGTACCTCACAAACGATAGGTACTGTACTTGCGTCCGGTTGATAGGGCATCACTTCGATAACTGTTGTTCCTGATGGGGCGAAATTTATATTGGACTCAGCGCCACCATGCACACCGATAATGATCGTTGCGTGATAAAATAATTCTATTTGATGTCGGATATGACGATTATCTTTCGAATGATCATATTGTACGTAATTCAACGAATGTTTCGATGCATACTCAACAAGACTGTCAATCAATGATTTTTCGTTTAATATCATGCGACCCTTATTCATAGCGTTGCTGGGTGTTCTTTGTAAAAAAATAAAATTTTTTTTGGAAGGCATGATATTCAATTTCGGTATATTAATGAGTGACCAGTACATGTGACGAGCGTCTTGCCAAAGGCGAGGATGAGTTGCTGGTGTTCGACAAGGATTTATCAGAAGTCGAGCACCAACCTTTGCAGGAGAATTATAATGAATCAATCTATTCGATTCCGTTATGCCTGAAATATCTTGATTCAATTAGAAATTTCTTTGAGATGATGAACTTACCAAGCATTTCCCAAATTTCTCTCACTGATCGATCGAGTCGAATACCTTTCTGTATCAGTACTTTTGCTTGGGGGTATTTATACAAATAGGAATAGGAATGGGATAGTTTCGGTCCTACTCCATCGAGAAAATGTTGGAAACTCCAGCCATCGGGTACTGTATAAATAAACGCTACATCATAAAGAACATCTACAGAATTACTTGAATTGAAACTGCGTCGCAAGGCACTATCACCGTAGCGAAAACCACAATCATCGTTTGCATACACACCGTTTTTTACCAAATCGATATGCACACTACGGTGTTCGTCAAAACCATCAAAAAGAAAACCATATACTTGACAATCATTTTTCGGACATTGATTCGAATACATTCTATAATAAGTAGAATTCAGAAACCAATCACGGGCTGAATCATCCACGAAATGAGGCAGAGGAATGATAAATGGTTCAAGAGTATATGACACTTCTTCGAATTCAGTTTTCATCAATAAAGATAAAGACTCTTTTAATGTTTTCTTTTCTTGTATGAGACGGCATATTTGATAGAAAGAAACAATTAACAAAATGGTAACACCTAAACGTTTCAAGCTGCGGACGCGATTAAAAACCATCTTTCGAAGAATCTTGCGGTCAAATGTAGAGTATTGTTTGAAAAACGATGAGTTTCATCTAAAAAAGGAAGTAAATCAGCGAACATGAATTACCATAGAGTACGAACAATGTCGAGATTGTTTGTCGTGTTCGATCGATACTTGATCTGATCACCACATCTTAGATTTTCATTTTTTATCACAAAAAACATCGACTGATGAGTATTCTGAGCTCACCGTCGAAAAAAATTCAAACAATGATGGATTCTGTTCTTCATTTCGACCAGTAGAATAAAGGCATTACATTTCTACGCCTCATTAAAATAAAAGTCATCAGACTTTACTTTTATTTTCTAGAAGAATAAAAATAAGGATCATTCTAGTAGAAAACATTGTTCAAGTCAAAAAGGTACGATTTTAATTGGTCTCTTGCTACGAAATAATAAAAAGAGCATCTTTCGAATATGACCATCGAATACTACTAGTGTATTCAGCATCATGTGTTCATATAAGCTCGGCTGATACGATGCATGCAGGGGGCTATTGTGGATGACGATAGTACATGATCCTGTTCAATCATAATTTAGTTTTAAGTCGAGATGAACTTCTTGAGCACATAAATTCCCTTTTTGAATTCAGCAACACATGGAATGAAAAATCGTTATTTAAAATTAAATAATTTTTATTCATTTTATACAGATTGAACCGAACAATATACTGAACATAAACTATTTCATTTTTAAATAAATATTTTTCTATTTTTTTCTTTTTCAATTAACATAGGATGAAAGTGAGAAAATGTAAGTATATATTTAGAAATCTATGATTATAATTCATTTTATTGGCAACACTTTAATCAATGAATTAGATAGTAATTATCATTGTTACATAAAGAATTAGTATCCTGTGTGTTTATCAGGGAAAGGCTAATTTCTTTCTTTTTCACAAAGTAGTAGTATATGTCAATACGATACTACTTTACTACATCGTGGACAAATGAGTATGGCTGTTCACACCGGTCTTACTCCAGTCGTTTTCGTCGTTTCTGACATGACCACATACAGTTGAAACTCGAGTCAAGCAATATAATGCTTTCCTATCATATGAGATTGCATAGGACATTGTATATCGTTATTTACGACTGTGGCGAGAGTATTCTTCAGTACAATTATTCGAAAAAAACTCAATACAATGCTATAATATAAATGGGGATCGTATCTGTTGTATTTTTCGGCACAATATAACATAAATAAAAATGTGGCAGTAGGTATTCGTTGTAATATATTACTCTCAGCGAATCTGCAATATATCTTGAACATTTTATTTGAATCTAACTGTTAGTAAATCAATATTGTTTTTTGGTCAAAATTTATTCTTTACTATTTAGATGATTATGAAAAAAATCCAGATTACAGCAATATTTAGGTAAAATATGCAGAAAAATAAAATGTGGTAAAATATGCTTAGAACGCATATAGCTTCCCAGTTCAATATCTCGGTCAAATCTAAAGCTCAGCACGAATCCTTTGGAGTTGGTTTTAGTCTATAGGTCCCCTATCACTGAGCAAAACATGGGCTCAAAAGCTTCTAATCACTTAGAGGCTTCCCTTGTTAGACGAACTTTAAGGTGAAAAATATCTTATAAAAGTTACAAGACCTTCTCGAGACTGTTGTTGAAAAGAAGGCCGTAAACAGTGGCACCTTCTATATTTTGATGATACTTCATTCTTGTGTACTACTGACAAATAATATTTTTCTCGAAAAAATTTTCGTTTCATGCACTACAAAAGTTTATATACGCTATTTCATATATCTATCGACTCGTTTTTCGCCTATAATAAAAATGAGAGATTTGAAAAACTGATGCTTTCGAGGTACGAAGCAAATCAAGATCTATCGCAAAATCTCTCGAAATTTAAACGGTACCTCAAGTCGTCCAATAAATAATCAATCGATGCTGCAAACTGATCCTCATAACCAGGTATATTCAACAATCTTTGGATTCAAATCGCCCGCACTCTAAAAAAATTTATTTTCTTGAAAACAGTTGCGGAAGTCTATGAGCATGTCCAGAAAGGTTTCCGGATCCGCATCAAGTTTCTGAAAATACCGTCCAAGTTTCCGAGCCTCCTTAAATCGATAGGTTTTCAGAGGTTCGAATCCGAAAACTCTGAGCCATATTCTTAGAAATTTTGATCTAGTTTCAAAAACTGGATGGTTTCCTTGGAAACTGCTGCTCGCTTGAAAATCTTCACGGAAATCCTATGCGTATCCTCGAATGCCTTTGGGTTCGGAGCTCTTTTTATCGGAGACCTTTTTGGATTTCCGAGTATCGAAAACGGTGGAAGCTTTTCATAGAAATCGAGTATGGTTTTTGAACATTGCTCAGAAACGCCTAAGCGTTTTCATTTATTCATTCTTCGCTAAATGTCCAAACATTATTAAAGTGTGGGAAATTCAAACCCACAAGGGACCGTAAGGGCACCTTTCTTCCTAAACAATTTTTGGAAAAAACCTATATGGTGAGAATAAGTTGCTCATAGTCTACACTTTTGACACATTTATTAACCTTAGTTCGACATTCAAATTTTCTCCACCTGTACCCACCCCGATTACATGACATATGAAAAGAGAATTTTTCTTTTTTCCTCAAATACATGTCAGAATATAGAATCAATAATGCTGATCACGAATATTAGTATGATTTTTTTTCTGGAACGTTATAATAAGTCAAAACGCAAAATTTCCGATGATTTCGGTCGTAGCCAAAAATTGAAGGGTTTCTGTTGCTTTCGAGTCATTGTCGTCTTAATCTAGCGTTCCAAATCTTTGAAAACATACTTCAAATAGGTAATCAACTATTCTCTATCTAATTATGTAAAAAATATAGAATCTAAATACACAAAACAATATTTAAAGTCGGATTATGAGCGAAAATTCCGGATAAACTTGATGGATGATTGTTTTTGAGACCATACTGCCTGACTAGAATACCATGTCTTCATATAAAAATGATATAGGTAAGTGGAGGTTTCTGCGCCTGGCCCAAATATGTTCTTGAAAAAGAAAAGAAATGTCTTTTTTGCGGTAAAATGACCGGTTAATAGTAAAAATTCATATTTTTTATATCATATTTTCACACTTCTCGCATGCTGTGTGTCGATATATGCGTTTAGGCAACAGAATTAGTGTCTCATTAGATAGAGCTCACTTGATTACCTATGTTAAGTAGTTCAGGAGCACTACAGATTCTATGTAGATCGATGGAAAATGATAATAAATCCTTGTACTGTGACGATTAATAATGCTGAATAATAGTCTCGGTGCTTATACGATTACCATCAACAAGGCTGCCTACCAAAAAAATAATCACATCATGAGGATAAGTAAACTATGAACTACAACTCTGGCATACTTAGCGCCATTTGTTACTCACTGAGGTTTTTCACACCTGTACTTCCTTCTTCCGTTGGGAACCTGGAAAACTTTTTTCAATGATTGTATGTCAAATGGATGCCATATTATACAGTTGATGGCACTAATCACGGATAGCTCATTACTTTGTGTAGAAACCACTTTAAAAACTGAGGAGACGACTTTTAAATATGTTAATCCTTGACAAAAAGGAAGGTCATACTTGTTTCTTTTTTTAAGTTGCTCCTGCCTCACTAGAATACTATAAATGTTTGAAAAAATATTTAACATAGATAATCAAGCGATCTCTATCTAATGGGGTACTAACTATGTTGGTCAAACGCATATATCTAGGGATGCACCTTCAAGCTCACTATGAAGATAGGTGAAAGCTTGTAAACTGACGAAGTACCTACGGTGATGACCTTTTTTTTTTCTATTTTCAGACGCCTCTCTGCTAAGATAATCCAGCAATGTTAATGCACTGAACTTCACCGTAGGTTTTTCGTCTTATTATTGGCTTCACCGTTTTCTCACCGTTGCATCACTACATATATCGTCTCACGGCATGCGAGAAGTGTGAAAATATGATCTAAAAAATATGAATTTTCACTACTAACCGGTCATTTTACCACAAGGAGACATGTTTCATTTCTTTTTCAAGGACATATTTAGATAGAGTACAGAAACCTCCACTTACCTATATCATTTTTACATGAAGACATGGAATTTTGGTCAGGTAATATGGCCTCAAAAATAGTTCTCCATCAAATTTATCCGAAATTTTCGCTCGTAATCTGACTATTAAAATTGTTTTCTTTATTTAGATGCTGTAATTTTTATATAATTAGATAGAGAATAGTTGATTACTTATTTGAAATATTTTTTCAAAGATTTGGAACGCTAAATTAAGACGACAAGGACTCAAAAGCCACAAAAAAGTCTTGAATTTGTGCCGCTTTACATGGATAGAGTCTGTCGAGTTACATAGGAAAACTGCAATCGTGAAAGTTTAAAAACTGGTTGTCGCCGAAAAAAGTTCAAAAAAATAAATTGTTGAAACCATGCAAAAATGGCTAAAGATTTGAATATTATGCGAAATATTCACATTTGCTGTCGTTTTGAAATTCCCAAACTAGTTTTTTGTAATTCTCCATGTTTATGTGTGGATAAAATCGCTAACAAGCCATTTTTGTGGTCTGAAATGAGCAGTGTTCTCTTAAAATACTAGTATAATCATGAAAAGGCTTCCTGAGCACTTTCAAACATTTTAAGTGCTAATATATAAGTCATGAACACATCATTTTCAGTGGACTACAGTCAACATATTAACGGGAAGAAACGGAGCGCATCCGATAGCAAAAATAAGGATCTGTTATTTGGAAAACCAACTTTTTCGATATTAGTAATAAAATAGTTAACAATTCGCACGTACTTAGAAATTTTGACTATCAAGATTTCTTTTTCGAACAAAATGCATATGATACTATCGTATCAACAGGAGAACTTGTATTAAATGACATAGACATCATAAATACATATTTGTCCTCGAAACTTGATCCGAGTGGGCATCAAGACGAAACTACCTCCACTAAATCAAGGGCAAAACGGGGGTCGAATTTCGATGACAAATATTTATTAATGATATCTATATCATTCAATCCAATTTATCGTGTTGATATAGTAGTATCACATGCATTTTGTTTGAAAAAGAAATCTTGATAGTCAAAATTTCCAAGTACGTGCGCAGCTTTAACTATTTTACTACTTGCTAGGGTGGTGTCGTACGTTGTCACAATCACTTCTTTAATATCATCCTCTATCTTCCTTCATCTTCTTTAATCTTCTCTATTGATATATTATTTTCTTTCTGTTCTCCTTATACATATACATGTATGAGATAGTAAAATGATATAGAATAAGAAGTGTGCACGAACATTAGCACGTAAACATATAAACGAAATTTATAAATATACATCTAACACTACTAATATCAAAAAAGTTGGTTTTTGAAACAACGAATCCTTATTTTTTTTAATTGGATGCGCTGCTTTTTTTCCCGTTGATATGTTGACTGCAATCCACTGAAAAGAACTTGTTCATCACTCGTACATTAGCATTTGATAGGTTCGCAAGTGTTCACAAACTCTGTTCATGAGTATATTAGTATTTTGAGAGGACACAGTTCATTGCAAACCACAAGAACGGCTATTTAGGGACTTTTTACATGCTTTTACGTGGAGGATGACAAAAAAACTAATGTCGGTTCGGGACTTGAAAATATTCGGTAAAAAATTGAATAAGTCAAGAAGACAAGCAGTTGGCGATCAGCAGTTTTCAGCAATCGAAAGAGAAGACATGGTGGTATCTTTTTCTCCAACAATGTGTAAGAGAAAATCCTTTTTTGAAACTAATTATTTAGGGAAAACAGGTGAAAAATGCGTGAAAAGGGTCTGCCGTTCGGATGAAATTTTGAAAAAAGTAAGAAAATTTAGCTGAAAGTCAACGTAATTTCCTAGTGTTTGATTAAACTCCTTCATGATTTCATTTGTTCAGCGTTCGGATGTAAGAAGATAAGCATTCGCATTGTGTCTTGAACTATAGATCTGAAGTCTGTTTATCTAAATCATATGTGAAAACCAAAATTTCGTCCAACCGGTAGACTATTTTCATGTATTTTTTCGAATATTTTTCAGGGAAGATTAGTTTTAAAAGGATCTTATCTTACACATTATTGGAGAAAAATGTGCCTTCATGTTTGCTCTTTCTATTGCTGAAAACCACAGATCGCTAGCTGCTTGCTTTTTCGACTTATTCAATTTTTAACGGAGTATCTTTAACTCCTGAACCGAGATTAGTTTTGGAGTTTTATAATGATAATAAATGTGAAAGTTTCATATAATATTTAAATCTTTATTCATTTTTGCAGGTTTCCATAAAACTCATTCTTTTCAATTTTTTTCCACGAAAATCAATTTGTAAACCCCTACGATTGTATATTATTTAACTTGTGTTAAAAGATATTTTTAAAGATCCTTTCTTATAATGGCCTAAAAGCCACAATTAAAATTGCATGTCACCGTCGACATGATCAATTCAAGAAAGTCTTACTTTTTTGTTTAATCTTTAATTCGTGCAAAAGAAAACAAGGAACTTAAAAGGTATTTTCTTCAAATCCTGAAGCAATGAGTAAAGATGGAAGATATGTTTAGCGCTCTCAAAGCGCCTATTAGAATGATCTTCAAGAATGGGTATTTTTGATTGATTTTCAATCAAAAAGAGAAAAGGCACTTAAAGGCTTTTCTTCTACTGATAGCTTCATATAAGGAGATTTTTAGTCCAAACAAATGGATTCTAGCGGAATGAAGAATGCTAAGATCTCTTCGTAAGTGCTACCTCTGTATAAGGTCATGCTTAATCGAGAAAGATGGACATTAGTGGAAAAAAACTTTAAAAACAATTTTTGGAAATTCTGAAATTATGTGATTTGTAATCCAAATCAATGAATTTTAATGAAATCGGACTATTAGATGCCTTTTATGAGCACCACATTTGTACAACGTGATTTTCAACGAAGAAAACTGGAACCTAGCAGTCGTTCTCTCACGCTTTCCATATTACTTCCAAAAAAATGGCACATAGTTTTTTTGTATGCTTTCTCTATTTCGGGTGAGTTTTCAGTGACTTTTGTTGATTTTTTTGCAGCAGCGTTCAAGATGTAAAGTTTTCTCAAAGCCTTCTATCAAATGTAGATCTCAGAGCTGATTTCTGATAATTTTTGAAAGGGATTTGTGCAGCAATTTTTTTAATCGCTTTGAAGGCGGATGAAAAAAGTTCACTGAAACCAAATACTCTGATTAAAATCATATTAAATCAGTAGAATTTAAATAGATTCGGGGTTTAAAAAAATCGATTGAAATTATTCTTATTTTTTGGTATCTCTTGCACGGATACGGCCGTACATGCCCAGGTCGAGAAATCCGACCACTGGATCTTGTCGGATGATGTTGGAAATGGTCGGATTTCGACTTATTCCCACTGGATCCTGTCGGATTGAATCCAGAATCCAGTGACCCGGAATCCGACGAACATTTGACTGGGAACGGAACTTGTCGAATTCGCAGACATATTAAACAAGTTCCGACATGATCATGTCGGATGTAAATCAGCATTCTATACTTAAGCTTCTTCATATTTCGTATAATGTTTATATCCGCAATAAATCATTAGATTCACAGCCTCTTTCGTGAAAATTTGGGGTCAACGGTAATAATTGATCGGTTAACAGCCAATACACGATGAAATTAGATATCGTTACGAGCACATAGGGCCCAAAAGAAACAACCATCCTACTCATCAAAATCCCGCGAAACAACTGCGATTTTTTCACGACAAGCACTACATGCTTCTGACTTTCGCACGCGTTTTCGCCACTTTAGAGCAACAATCCAATCATTGAAACCATATTTAAAATGATCCTACATAATTCTAGTATTCTCAGGAACCGCTGTCAGTTCGTCTAGACAAGTATCCTCACCCTTATTCATGAAACGCTGTTCTTCAAGGGAAAACTAAGAGCTATACAGTCTCCCGTCTCGTATGCAACGAACAACATCACTTATATCCCCCAAACTCACCACGACATTTTTTGTTATTCGGACACACCGACAGCAAAGAATAAAACACTTTTTCTCAAAAACAAGCTCACCATCCATTGAAATATTTCGGAGACCTACACAAAAGAAAATAAATGTTTATTTCTTTAAAATAATACTTACCAGACAGAAGAATATTTAGAAGACTTAAACCAAAAAGAAAACAAAAATTTATTTTCTTTAGATTAGTACTTACCATTCATATGGATATTTCGGAGATCTATACGAAAGGAAAAAATAACTATTTCTCTCAAATAATACTTACCATTGATTTGAATATATCGAAGACCTAAACAAAAGAAAATAAATACTTATTTCCTTAAATTAAAACTTACCATACATATGAATATTTCGCAGACCTAAACAAAAGAAAATAAATTTATTTTCTTTAAAATAATACTTATCATTGATTTGAATATTTCGACGACCTAAACAAAAGAAAATAAATATTTATTTCGTTAAATTAATACTTACGATACATGAATATTTCGCAGATCTATACAAAAGGAAAAAAATAACTATTTCCTTTTGTATTAATACTTACCAGTCATATGAATATATCGAACACCTAAAGAAAAGAAAAAAATCTTTATTTCTTTAAATTAATACTTACCATTCATATGAATATTTCGCCGATCTATACAAAAGGAAAAAAATAACTATTTCTTTGAATTAATAATTACCAGTCATATGAATATATCGAACACCCAAACAAAAGAAAAAAATCTTTATTTCTTTAAATTAATAGTTACCATACATATGAATATTTCGAAGACCCGTTTAAAGCAAAAAAAACACTATTTCTTTAAAATAATACTTATCATTCATTTGGATATTTCGAGGACCTAAACAAAAGAAAATAAATATTTCTTTCTTTAAAATGATCCTTACGATTGATATGAACATTTCGAAGACCTAAAGAAAAGAAAAGAAATTAATTTTCTTTAAATTAGTACTCACCATTCATATGAATATTTCGAAGACCTAAAGAAAAGAAAAAAATCTTTATTTCTTTAAATTAATACTTACGATACATATGAATATTTCGAAGACCCGTTTAAAACAAAAAAAACAACTATTTCTTTAAAATAATACTTAGCATTCATACGAATATATCGAAGGCTTAAACAAAAGAAAATAAATATGTATCTTTTTAAAATAATAGTTAACATTCGTATGAATATGGCGGAGACCTAAAGAAAACAAGCAAAATATTTGGTTCTTCAAAAAAAATGATCTTCATAGGTTTGTATATTTCGGATACCTGAATGGCAGTAAGAGGAATATTTATTTCTCAAAAATATTGCTTGCCGTTCACTTGGATGTACAGAAGACATAAATGAAAGCTAAAAGTACTTTTTTTAGTAAATCATGGCTAGTGTTGGTCGGGATGTGCTAATGATCTTTATAGAGTGAAGAAAAGTATTCTTTTTAAAATAAATTATAGTTAGTGTTGAGGTGAAGGATCAGATGATCTGAACGGAGAAGAAAAGATATTCATGTTTTAAAGCAACACTTTGTGTTGAAAAATGTTCTGGACCCATCGATTTATCGTGAAAAGTAGGAGGATTCTGATAATAGGGACAGCATGTAGAAAAAGGAGCTTTGTATACATATTTAAAATAAAAAGGAATGAGCGGAGAGTAAGACTAGTTAGAACGAAATCATGCAAAAATGGCAAACGACGAACAAAAACGCTGCGAGGTCAATCAATGAAAATGAGAAAAGGTAATAAAAACAAAGGAGTATTATGTCTGTTTTTTTAAAAATAACTCAATGCTAGAAGTGTCGGATTCGCATGAGGATTGGAATTAATTATACTAGTTTCAAAACTTTTGTATTAGTGTTAAAAATAACTTCATGCTTTGATCTTAGGATTGGAAAATTAGTTCAATTCATTGGCATTAGTATTGGGTTATTTTTGCCTCATACAACCACTTATATTTCCCATAAATGAAACAATTGTTCCATTTTTGGGAACCATAAGTGCTGGCACTTGGATAATAGTAGTTCAATAGTAATGTCGATGCATTGAATTAATTTGTTAATCTTAAGATGAAGGCATGAAATTATGTTTTAATCCTAATACAGAAGACGTAAAATTAGTAATAATTAATTCAATGATAATGGGAAGCCGATACTTATAGCTAACATTTACAAAAGCAGACATGACTATCCTATTGCGTTTCATATAATAGGAAAAGAAACTTAGTCGTCACAAATAAAAAAGGAAACACAAAAAATACTGTTTTATGAAATGTTGTTGTCATTTGAATCTGTAATCATCGTTATTTGGGCTTCTTTATTTTGTCGTTTTCGTTTATCGATGAGAAAATCAGCCAATTTAGGACGAAGTAATTTTGTATAAAATTGACCATAGTGTCGGCCAGATAATAGAAATTTAGTAGCCATTGCTCCTGGAAGAAAAAGACTTGTAGCAGTATGAAACTTTATCGAAAGGGGTACTATGAAGATATTCGAATCTATCGTTGTCAAGAGGTCATCTTGTAAAACGTTGATGACCAGGAGGTAAAATACATTCGGCCAGCTCTTTTTTGCTATACAATTTACGTAGTAACAGACGACCATAATTACCGTAATCTTTTGCACGAATACGAAGCAAATCCTCATTTCCATAAATCTAAATTTGAATAAAATTAAAAATAATTAAATAGAAATATAATAAATAATCTTACTACTGTAGATTCAAATATTTCATCTTTTTCCCCTAAATAAGTCGAGCGAATGATCATCCTATAAGACGAGAACGAAATTTGCTGGAAAGAAAAATCTCTACTTACGAAGTTATTTTGTGCCAATCGTTCAATGTTTTTATCAAAATGAATAAACCGACGTTCTATTGTTCTTGTCATCACGTTGAAAAGTCCATCTGTTTGACTATACATTGCTTGAGCTGCATCAAGAACATACATTGAATAGTTTCAAAACGATGATCAACTTACGATTAACTAGTAACTGATGACTAGTATGTGTCGTTTCGACTGCAGCACTAGACCAAACTAAAAGGAGACAAAATATAACGACGCACAAAATGAGTTCCAGATATTACTCGCTTCATTTTCAGAATCATCATCATCATGAACTAAAAGTCGTTGACGCTTGATTGATCCTAAAATGCAAAACAAATTTCCAAAATGACTTTTAGATCGAAATAATTATACTGTTTTGATCATGTGATTGAGACTTCAGATGTGTTCGCTGACGTTTATTCACACCTGCAATCAAAGATTACAAGTTGAATCTAATTATATGCAATTATATCAATATCAGTTGATGGATCATTGATATCCTTAAGTGTACGTCGTGTCGGTGTAGATTGTTGCTTTGCGACTTGCGAATGAATATAACTATCGTCTATTGAGATACGTAATTTTCTTAATGTTGTTTTCTGGAAGAATGAGACGTTCTTCATTATCATTGAAGAACAACAGATAGTATTGAGGTGAGGAAATAGCGGTTGAATTTCCGTAGCCTGTTGATTCACGAGTTGTTTCTTGTTGACGAAGTTCTTGTCAATGAGCAAGAACTCGACTTGCGACATTCGATGTATTTGACATTAGGATAATAATCTACAAGTTAAGAAAAAGATAAGAAGCTAGTATCATAAAAATCAAAAAAAATGCTTAAGAGTAAAATACGAGAAAAAAATAAAGTGGTCAACTAAGAATGTTCTTCGTAACCAGATACAGGTGTGACGATAAAATATCGATCAGCTTCAAACACAATACAGTGTTTAGAAATCAAAGAAATAGGTATACAAATACAATCAGAAGAGCTAATTGCGATGCAAATAAAAAATAGATCAACAGCTTCTTTCAGTAAACTATAATATTGAGAGGATTTCAATTGTTCACTGAACGCAGTAAGTTTACGATGATGTTTAATAACGACGAAGTGTTGGTTTTTACATGTAAAGAATAAAATTATTCTGCCATATTGTATGTTCATGTCTTTATTGTGATATTGCACAAAATATGAAACAGATCTTTGTCGTCGTTCGTACAGCAGGGAATGATATACCTGAGAGTGGATATGACAACGACGGGAGACAATTACACATTGTTTAATATTTTCGCAACTGTACAAAAGACTATGTTGCTGTTTAATAACAACGTTCATTGAACAATCATATGATTGATGATAATCAAAAGGCTCATCTAATTGCTTTATTATTTCGATAGAAATGTTGTTGTTGTGCAAAGCAAAGTCTAGACTAGTGATGGGCCGAAACATCTTCGTATATCGCGACATGATTTTTTAATTATAGTGAACGAAGGAACGAAAGAAAAAAAAGCATTACGTTATATCGTCAATTTTTTCTGTTCTCTCGACTATACGTAAGTTGATATATATGTTTCTTTCGTTCTGTCGTGAATTATTTTTTCCTTTCCTCTCGTAAGATGTTCTTGTTCGGTATAACGTAATAACCATTCAATGCAAAGAGATAACTAAACGACTATAAAGAAAGCATGTATTTGTTACGTCTGACATGAAATAACGTAAGAATTAATTTTAACACAATAAAAAATTGTCATATATTACCCAAACTAGCATTTAAATATTTATGTATTATCGGTAAAGGGTATCCTGGGAACAAATGTTTTCGGCGACTGGTCACTAAGTTTCGGACAGACGTTCGAGACTGACGCCTAAAAACGCTGATATTCTCCTTTTCTTAAATAAAAATAATTAAAAAAACATATTGTTATTGTATGATATATTTATTCATATATTTATACTTTTTTATATTATTTATTACTGTGGAACTCTTAGAGCTTTTGATAAAAGAAATGGATGAAATTTGGATACAGTTAATAAATTGATATTACTTAATTAAAAAGTCGATAGGACTATGACGCTAGAACATACTAAAAATAGGGACATGATAATTATATTGGCTTTCTTAATAACTTATTTTCTTAGTTGCTGTTTTAATCCCAAAAAAAAGAATATTCGAGAAAATCAATTTCCAGATAAGAAAAATTCAAATCGTTTCTTTCCTTTTGTTATCATATTTGATATGTATTCTAACGCGTAAGAAACGTAAGACGTTCATTACGCCGTTTATTATATGTTTGCTCTTTCGTTCTGCCGTAGCTTTTACGACTATATTCGTTTATATCACGACTTTTCTTTTTCTGTTCTGTCGCGATTTACGACGATACGAAAACGAACGTATTACGCTTCTTACGGCTTACGGCCCATCACTAGGGAAATATTAATGAGGTGCACTGTAACAAAAATAAAGAAATCATGTAAGTACTAAATAGAACAAATGGAGGTTTCAATATCCGAACAATATTTTTCTGGTCATCAGTACAACTAGAAAAAGCAAATCACTTTTTNTTGGGGTAATTCAGATCAGCTCGCCATGACCTTCACCATTTTCGCTGATACTTTTTTCTAATACATTCTTTTTCGAAGATTCTTTCGTCAATAGATAGAGGACACTTGGTTCTACTTATGGTCCAAAATTCAAACCTCTATTGCATAAAGTGAATGAGAACGAAAAAAAATAAAATGAAATTTTTTATTTTTGATCCGAATTACCCCGAACGACTCTATTTCTTTCTGCAAAATATAAAAGCTTCAAGGATTAAATGAAGAAGGTGATATGATTGTTGTATAAAGTAAATCGTTATCTACTCCAGTAGCAATGAACTTCGCATAGGAAATTTTGAAATCTAAAAGTAGTAATGTAGTATCTGAAATTGATTTTACAGTGATTGTCAATACCTGAAGAGAAAAAAAGTCAACTCATTTGAGTGTTATATTGCTGAACATCTGTGCATTATAGATGAGACAAGAAAAACCAAAACTATGGCACGATCCCTCTTGACTGCAATACTTTTAGAACGTATACTATAAAAGCTCTTCAACTCGAAAAAATTTGAAAAGGTTTTAGTGTAGACACTTTGACGAATCAAACTCTGTCTATGATGTATTCGCAGGGCAAAAAATTTCAGACAAATGATACACAGTTATGACATATGTAAAAAGAAATCTCTCCAGTTATTACACAAACGCTGAAAAAATAAGTGTTATTTTTGAAATAACTAGGTATTTGTCTATAATCATTCATTTTTGAGATGGTCCTTTAAATTGTACTTCATCTCACCAGCCGAAGCCATTCACCTGAATTATCTCAAATTTACATCAGAAACTCAGTAGACAATTTTCTATCGATTGATATATCAAACATCCTAGTTGTCCCGAATCTCAAAATCGGCCTGAGGCTCATGACCTGTGTCGGATCACAGCTCTGTTCCGACCTTGTATAATGCCGAAACTAGCCGTAGAACCTACGAAAATGGGTGGGAAACTATGAGAACAATTCTGTATAGAAGCCGAATGCGTTTAGTATCCAGAATAAGAATGAACCGACGTATCTTCCTATGCGACTTCGTCATTTCATCCTTCGGATTTTGACTTGAAACCTAGTCACGCTGGACACTCATGACTATAGACGTCTGTTGAAAAAATTTTAGTTTCTTTCTCATGAAGAGACTAAAAGACGATTAACCAGCAGATCGACAATAACTGTTGACAGGCAAAATTTAGATTAGACCAGAAGTAAGTTTAATAAATTCTATCCTCAAATTGAACTATGTGACTTGAGGAAAAATAAAATGAAGAGAAATGTTTCAAGGTACAAGAGTTTCGAGTTTTGATACAACATTCTTGTTGAGTACTTGAATTCCTACAATTTCCACTTTCAGTTTGCAAACTCCAAAATTTTACCGTTTATAGCTCTGGCAATTTTCTAAATGTTGCATTATTTTACTATAAAAAGCGAGCGCTGAAAAATGATCGATTTTAGCTTTCAAGTGACGCTCATTTGTTCAACGTTTGAAAAGATTTGCGGCCCTAAATCTGAGATGGCTTGAGGATGTCACATTTATCTTCTGTTACTCTTGCTATGTCCAGTGCCATACGCCTACACCGTAATTCGGCCAAACGATCGCCAAATAGAGATTTAACATGATACCAAGACCTTTTCCACCATTTTCATCTGAAAATCTTACTCAAAATTCAAAACCGAGTACATATTTGAAGTCATCATTGAAAAGTGCATCAGTCGAAGCAGTACATGTTGAAGGTCGGCTCCGTTACCTACATGATCTCCTTCTCCAAACCGTCAGAGGATACCGTTTGCCTGTATTAATTTCACTAGAGCAAATCTAATATGTAGAAAATACGCGGTTTTTTATGCTCTTTCCGAATTTGTATATGATTTTGAATTTGTGGCCCTCGTTTGCCGAAATTCGGACGTGAGGGTGTGGCACTAGGCATAGCATGTGGTGCTTATCGATAATACAGCTGAAGACGAAATACTTTCTTTGACTAGGGCAATGGGCCTGAAGATCATAAATGGAAGTGTGTTGAGTATGGGGATTCTTACGAGGATGCCTGTACAGTTTTTGAGTCAAGAGTTATCGAAGAAACCGAAGGTAAAATGGGCAAGTTGTGGGTTTTAAGAAAGATGGTGCCCATAGAGCTGCTTGAGCCTGTAAGGCACTTCAACTTAGGCCATCCGAATATTCATGTTACGCTGTGCTGTATTTTGCTCCTTAAGCACTTTGCGGGTGAATGCCACTTTTTGCAATCGAGCTGGGCTACAAGAGAAGAAAAAGCAAGAGGTATATCATTTGTTTGACAACGAGATATTCTTCGATAATCCCCATAATAGAAAATGAGGAATGAGGACATGTGTTTGCATACTTCAGGGCAAGATGTACTGCAATCGCTTACCAGGATTTCGCTGAAGAATCTGATGATTCCTCCACAGTGGGCACTGACGGAGCGGTTATTGTTTGATCAACTGAACAAGGCCGCGTTTGAATTTGTAGCGCGCTATACACGCCAGGACGGAACTTTGATCTGGCGCCGGGATTGGCCAGGAATGGACGGATCGGATGACCCGTATGAGGGCTTTATGAATCTGGCGCTCCTCTACGTGCTAGGTGGAAGCGACGAGTTGCACGGACTTTCGCGCAAAATCTGGGAGGGCATCACCTGGCAATGGACCGAATATGGACAAATTCATCGTGAGTTTGATGCTTATTATGATTGGATGCATCACGGTGAGGGTTACTTGTATTTTTATTTCCTGGGACTTGCTGCTCCGGCAACTTTGAAGGATCGTCAGAGAGCATTCCGTTTTGCTGGCATGTACATAGGAGAAGATGAAGAGGCACAGAATTATGACACCGAGCATAAATTGATCCGTTCGCCGATAACAGGCAGTCGGGGACCACGATTTGCGCTGACGACTGAGGATTGGAGCACTCATCGCGGTATTCTGGATAACTATTTGGCACCTTATGAAGATATTCCGGGTGTGGATTTTGCTAGCGACAAATGCGCCTGGTCGAATGATGATGTATACGCGAATATCATACGTTTGATGAACGAGCGGATGACACGTGGCGATGTGCCGCTTAATCTGAATGCAACAGGGCTTGTGACCCATGCGTTTCTGTACTCGGGTGAGGAGAAATATCGTAGGTGGGTGCTGGATTATTTAGAGGCTTGGGAAGAGAGGAGCCGGCAAAATGACGGAATTATTCCGGATAATGTAGGACTAACCGGTGAGATTGGACAGTATAATGACGGTAGATGGTGGGGTGGTTACTATGGCTGGCGTTGGCCACATGGATTCGTGACAATCATTGAACCATTAACAAACGCATGCATGAATGCTGTGCTTTTAACGGGTGATATAAGCCGACTCAATTTGACCCGAAATCAACTTGATGCGAATTGGGCGCTGCGCAAGGAGCATGAAGGTCAATGGCTGGTGCCGTACAAGCGCTTTGATTCGGGCTGGACGGATTATCGCAAGCCAGCGCCGAAATATCCAGTTTATCTATGGACAGTATCCATGGCTGACGAAGACTTAGAGCGCATAGACCGTATTGCGAAAGATCACGATTGGAATGAGGTAATCATCCCGACAGTTTCTGGAAGGGATAAAAAGACGGGAAGAGATACAAAGCATTACATTGGCAATACGGAGCCATGGTTTCAATATATTCGTGGTCTTAATCCCGATTATCCGCAACGCATATTGGATGCCAATTACCAATTGATTGAACAGCAGCTGAGGCGAATGCGCTCGGAAGCGGGAAATCCGCAGAACTGGACCGATCAATATAATGAAGATGATTTCTCCACTATTCATGTCTGGCAGGAAATGTGCCCGGTGTATATGGAAAGCCTTGTCCAGCTAACCCTAGGCGGACCGATGCATATATCCCACGGAGGACTACAGCATGCACGCGTACGTTATTATGATGCAGAGAGAAAACGTCCTGGACTCCCGCAATCCATAGCTGTGCTCGTTAAAGAACTCAAGAATCATTCAGTCACTTTAGAGCTGGCTAACGTGGACTTATTTCAACAACGAACGCTTATCATTCAAGCCGGTACGTTTGGAGAGCATCGGTTCAACGAGGTACATGTATTAAACGACGCGGGAACAGCTATAGAAATCGTCGCGATTAACCATAAGTGGCTGGAAGTCGAGCTTCCTGCAGGAACAGGAGCCACGCTGCAACTGACTATGGACCGATATGTGAACTTGCCCTCGTACGACATGCCTTGGCGGGATCAGGAGAAGAACGTGTATTTGGAAAGCAGAAGTCTTGTTTAAAAAAGCAAGCTGGTTTGATAATTCAATTGAAAACAGACTGATCCATAGACTTAGATCACAATCAATCTGCTATTCTCAACTTTTGCTTTTCCGCAGTCGACTGAGCCGAGTTTAAATTGATTTATTTTTTGAATAAGTGCTTTAAAAGATTCAATAAAATAGAATGCAGAGATCAATTTGCCGATACCTTTCGTCTTATTTTATTTTAAAATTAAAACACACATCAGATCTCTGCATTACAATCTTTAACGCAGGACAAAAATAAAAACAAAAGTTAGAAAACCGTTTAATAAAAATTATTAAAATGGAATTAGATATTTTTTTTCATTTGGTTCTTGGATTTGTTCTGAGCATTTGTTAAAATTTGAATGAATTTGATTTATTTATTTATTTTTCGAGAGAAATCGTTCCGAAACAGCAACTGGTTTCAGCACATAGAAAAATAATAAATAACTAATAAATGTAATTTAAATGGGATTTTTCTTCAATAGTGAATAGATTATCATATGTTATATGAAACTTTAAAAATTATTTATTTGTAAGCATAAATTCATTTTATGTTCTTTTATTTTATTTTTCCTTTATTTTTCCATGTAGATGTTCTTATAGAAAATGATAATGTACAGTTATAGATGGTGATGGTGCCACCATTCCAGCAGTACATATATGTAATTGGTTAGAATTGGTCGAATTCATTACGAATAAAACGTCCAATTCCAAATTCATGCTTTTTTTCTTCAAGTGATAAATAAATGTAAACGATCATATTTTTTTGATGATTTGATGAATTTCAAAATGATAAATATGATTTAATAATTATTATTACAAAGCTTTCGACGAATATAGTTCGCCATTGTCAATGTGTGTTGTTATAAAAATTAATTGTATTTTAATTTCCGATTTATTTCATTATTACTGTTATTGATCTTGATCTATAACACATAGATTGAGTAATAATGAAGCATGTATGACCCATTTTGTTTCAATAAAAATAATAAATAACTAATAAATGTAATTTAAATGGGATTTTTCTTCAATAATGAATAGTTTATTGAAGGTTATATTATATTTAAATGTCATTTGTTGATGTCATTCATTTGTTTTCTNCAGATAGTGATTTATCAACGGCTTGTTCAATTCTTCAAAAACAAATTGAAATTATTCAAGGTTCTTCTGATAATATTATAATTCCATCAAAATATCAACAATTAGATAATTCATCTCAATCATTAAAACAATCATTAGGTGAATGTTTTATATGTCTTAATGAAGAAAAACAATTAGCATGTATGCCTTGTGGACATTTATGTGCTTGTGTTCCTTGTGGATATGCAATTCATTCATGTCCAATTTGTAGACAAAAAATTCAATCTTTTACCAGAATTAGTTCTTAATTTTTCTTCTAAAATCTTTAGCTAAATTCTTTTTCAACAGTTTTGTAGTATTTTTAAATAAATATTATAAATGCTCAATTCTCAACGTATCTATTGTATGACTAATAAACAAGATACCACTTGTTTCGCTTTTTTTCCCGCTGTTCCACATTTTCCCTCTATTTCATGTGACAAACTGTGATTTATTCTGCGTTCTATTTCTGTAAGTAACATCAATGTTCAAAGTATTTTTTTCGGAAATGAGACAGTTGTTCGATGTTTTTTACAATTGAATGTCAATAATTCCATAGCGGCTGAAATACAAATTTTTTGAAATGCTTTATTGCCACACGAACATCTGTTCACTCAAAAGAAATTGATAGCCGGAGTTCATTGAAATAATAAATGTAACTACATTCAAAAAATAATGTACTGAATGAAATATTCATCTTCTTTATGTATTATTTATTATGTTTTTCAACTTTGAGAATAAAGAAGTGCCATTGAAAGAAGCAACAAGGTATTTAAATTCAAAGAAATGTGAAGAACCTACAAAAAAGCAACTTTTCACCTTGTTGTCTTGAGGATGTGACAAACCTGTTTCACGAATACAGTTTTTGTTCATATTAAGTCACTGTTCTTAGTTTTAACAAAGTAAATCATAATGATGGTATTCTTTATGTAAGAGACACATAATCAGCTTGAGATGAAACATGATGTAACATAGTGACTTTTATTAAAACAGGTGAACATGTTTGAAGTCAGTTAAAACTAACAGAATTGAGTCATTGTCAAGACACTCTGATTATGTTTATACGTCTGAATCGCCTATACTAGCACTGCTTGTATTCTAATATACGAATATAATAGCAATCTCGTGTTTCTCGCATCTATTCTATTCATCAACACAATTGAAGATCTATATTTCCATCTACTGTTCCACTAACTTCTGTATGAAAATTTACAAGATAACTTTCAACAATACAGATTTAACTTTATTCATCTGAATTTAGTTAAATAACAAATAGGGAAAAAATATAGTAAATAATTTAACGAATCCATAATCGAATAGCAGATAATTCACTTTCATCTCTAACAACTAAACAATTTGATGGTAAACGATGTTTTAACCATTGAATAAATTCATCATCTATTAATAATGATTCATTACTATCACCCCATCGATCATCTTGACATTGAAAAGTTAATGCACGAAGATTAGACATCTTTTCAATTAAATCAAGAGCAATTGATCGATTTTCAATATTAATTAATAAAACTTCACATTGATCACCTAACAATGATTGAATTAATGAAATACATTCTAAACCATAAAAATGTCCATCACCAGCTATTAAATCAAGTCGACGTATAGATTTATTTGTTATTTGTACTAATGATAATTGTGACACAATTAAATAATCCATTGTTATTGAATATAAATGAATAGCTCGATTAAGTAATAGACGAAGATCATTTATTGGTCGATCACTTTCATCTGGATGAATAATTGATACTAATTCAATTGATATTAATCGATCGAATTTTGGTATAATTGACCAAAGAATATCATCAAAAGGAACTGATAATTCAAGATGATGAATATTTGAAAATTGAATTGGAAATTGCGATGCAAATCTTAATAAAAAATAATCAAGACTAAGAGTATTGACAAAATTTGATGCATTATATTTTTTATCAATTGAACAAGTAGATTTTGACATATCACTTGCAAGATTATAAAATTTTTTAAATCCATAAGGTAGAGTATACAGATAAGTAAATCCATATTCACTATCAGAATCACATCGAACAAACCATTGATGTTCATGAAGCCAAAATTTCGTTTGAAATGATTCAAGTAATTGATCAACTTCTTCATTTATATTTTTTTCAAGGTCCATTTTGTAGAACATTAATAATCTAAATACTTTTAATTTATTTAAATTATTTATAATAATATGTTCCCATTGATATCCATCAATAAAAATACCATCTGTTTCAATAATTAATTCTGATAAATTAGGCATAGATTGTAAAAGATTTTTCAATGTATCTAATGAACCTTTAAATGATATTTTTAATTTTGATAATAAAGGAATAATAAATGGAAATTGTTCATCATTAGATGTATCTTGGATTTTTAAATTAAGATTTCGTATATTAGGTGTATGTCGAAATAAACGAATTAAATCATTTATATTAAATAAATCATTTGCAATAGAAAGATTTTCAAGAGATAATGAAATTATAGTTGGTAATGGAATATAAAAATCATTATAAAATGGTATATCCAAATAACAATATTTTAATTTTGTTAAATTCCAAATATTATTTACACAAAATTGAGCTTTCTCCATATTATCATCAAAATTACATTTACTAATTTTAAGATAAATTAAATGAGGACAATTACGTATAATATTATTAATTAAATCTGTTGAACGAATATAATATAATGAAAGTGATTGTAATTTTTTAAATTGTTGAAAATGAAAACCATATGAAAAAAATAAATTTGGTTGTTCAGGAGTATCATCATCATTTGAAAGATGAATTGATATGATTTGATTTGTTATGAATGGAAGATGTTTTTGGCAAATATTATCAAAATCTTGTTTAGATATACATCGAAAATCAAGTGGATAAGTTTGTAAATGAAGATAAATAAGTTTATTAAAGCGAATATTTAAACCATGAAATATATGAAGAAGTTGAATAGCATTGAAATATTCAAATATATCAAGCAATAATTCATTAGCTAATGATTCAAAATTCATATTTTTCGTTTCTTTAATATTAAATCTAAAATAGAAAAAGCAAAATCTTTCGTAAGAAATTGATTTCTATACAGACTTTCTATTTTCATTCATAATGAAATAATATTGGACGACAATTTGAATCAATGGAAATATGTACATTTGATTGCGAATGATGGTGCTAGTGTCTTGTGTTTAGAAAATGGAGAATGATTGTATATAACAGAATGTTTGTACTTTAATTGTATCTTCTTCAAAGATGTGAACTAGAAATAACTCAAACATTTAGAAAGTTCTATACATCAGAGATGCCGGAAATTCAGTTTTTTATAGCTCACGGAACTAGGAGTGTTATATCCTCACCACGATGGCCAATCAGTGGGTTAGTATCTAGTTGAAGACATGCCAATACGTTTATTCATTGACCTTTCTTCAAACTACACACACCTTATATACATGTTAGCTAGCACAGCATTGTGTTGATGAGAAGAATGTGTGTAATTTGGATATGTAGGCTCACTGTTCTATAATAGTCGACCAGTTTTCAGAATCATCGATTTCTTGAGAAAAGTATCAAGACATCCTCAATCTACAATGATTTTAGATTTGATTTCCATTATTCCTGAGTGAAAAAAGTCATGAAAGATTTCTAGTAGAATCATCAATAATATGATGAAAATTGCGAGGCTTCAGCTGAATATAAACTACTTACCAGGTAAATGGTAACCAACAATGATTATTGTGCAACGATAAATAGCCAATAGATATATTAAGGATTTATCGTTGCAAACTAAGACTTTTTTCGACTATAAAAACATTTATTGTTACCATTATAAGTGAAAGTAATAGTGAGTGTGATCCTGCTGAATGGAACACCAATAACTCAACCCATAGGCTTGTGAGCAAGTTTCATTTCGACTTGATATTTTTTTCCAGACCATGGGTCGTGGGATTTGATTGAGTACTCCTGATCTAGATTGCGGCAATAAAAGAGATCGTAAATAAAGTTGTGCAATCGATTTCAACGACAGAGAAAACACACTGAAATATCACATATACCATATCATGACGACAGCTTCACTAAACACACTCTTCTCTCACTATTTATTAGAAATATAGGTAACTTCATAGTTTAAGTCAATGTTGATTCATAGACCACTCGACAAAAGCTTTCTCCATACTTAGGTTGGTGAATTCGAGTTGAGACTATCGAAATAGCCTAATCGCGCCCGCTGGGTTTGATTACATCTAACCTTTGGAAATGTCAAGCCCATTCATTCAACATTTCTACTCTTAATCGTTGAGTGGTGTTCCATATTCACAGAAATTCAATGTAATTTTCTATAAAGGTCCTTTTTGCGAAAAAAATGAAATTCAATTCTCCAATTTCGAGACCGTTTAATAAGTCCTGCTCGAAGATTAACTTAAAAGGCATTCATTTCACTGGATGCGAGTAGAGTATATGCCTCGCCCTCATTCACACTCACACCCTCATTATTGTGTTGTGCAATTCCATTAACTTGGAAGTTTTTGTTGTGATTATTCTCATTAAATATGATATACGAAAATTTAATGGTACTCGAATAAAATTTTGTTTCGCTCTTATTGGATTTATTGCTATACGACATAAATCTTTGAGATAAACAATAAAAATATCTACCGAAGTGTGTTTGAATTACAGTGTCATCTACGTTCCAATAGCATGGTATTTAAAAAGCAACCATTGAGAATGAGAGACATTTTCACCGAGAACATTTTTGAAAAGGCGTTTTAGACTGTATTCCATTTCAATATCTCAATGGATGGTAAATATTAGTTAATAAAAAAAATCTTTTGTATTCTATTTAAGTCTTTGTCAATAAAAAAAGGATCACTAAGCATTAACTTACTTAAAGAATTGCATTATTTACTGTGCATGGGAGCAAAGAACTTATCTCTCTCGTCGTTCATAAAAAAGCTCGTGTCAGCACGTTGGTAAGCGACAATGGCATGTATGTCGACATGTAGTGATAGTCGTAGATTCAAATGCTACGATCAGGTTTCATCATCGTAAATATTCTTTAAATAATTGCGGTTTTTTCTAAAAACCGAAAAGAAATCACCAGTTTAGGCGGTTAATAGCGCGAAATTTCCCGATTTTCGTGTGATTTCGTTGATATGGGTGGTAATATCTTTGTACCGTGTTTTCATGACGATATCTGTGTTTATCTCATGTTTGGTTCTTAGTAAAGAAATAATAACGGTAGATACTAGATGTTTACCATTGGCGTCATAATTCTAATGATTTATTATGTTTACAAATTGGTTTTTTGGTGTTTTTCAGTCGATTCCGACTCTTCATGACCTGCTGAACATTAGCACGTCATGCTTCTCTGTCAGTGACCATCCATTTGAGTTTTTCTATGTTCATTTTCATGACATCACCGATGATGCCCAGCCGCCACATTGTCTTTTGTCGTCCTTGTTTTCGATTGCCTTCCATTTTTCCAAACATCAGGGTTTTCTTCAATGAGTCTTGCCTTCGTATTATGTGGTCAAAGCACTTAGAGCAATTCAAAAGTAGTGAGGGAGGTACCTTATTTCCTCAAGCAGAGGTCTAAAAAAGTTTCTATTTTTACCAATAGCTAGAGCGTGTTTCACTCTATTTTTCTATACTATTTGATCACTCCTCGCCTTCTACGAAGTTAGCGAAATTTCGAGGAAAAGGTTTTTTTGCGTACAACTCCCTGGTAGCAGAAGCTGATATTTTCGTTCATACATCATTCTTTTTCGTTTTTTCTGTGTTCTTCTTATCATTTCTTACAACCTGATTCCACATGTATTACTGTGTAACGAAAGCAATGAAAAGCAAAAGAAAACAAAATCAGAAATGAATTTAGTGATTATTTCACTAAATGTTCAAAGTAATCACTATGATTATCTACACACAGCCTCATTCTTTCGATCCATTTCACGAAGGTCTTTTTGTAGTTGTCGCGATTTAAGGAGTGCATGAAATCGGTCACAGCATCATGTAATGATTCTGAATCATCTTGATCAGTCAGATTATTTTTGATCAAGTCGAATAACCAGAAGTCACAAGGTGATAAATCTGGAGAATTAGGTGGATATGGTATCTTTGCAAGGCCTTCAGATTCAAGATAATCGGATACATCTTTATGCACATGTGGTCTACCATTGTCATGATGAATTTTGATACCACGAGTCCTATACGAAGGTCTTTGACGTTTGATCTAGTCGATCAGAGGTCGTACACACTGGTTGATGTAATAATGATGGTTAACAGTCTGATCACGTTCGATGCAATGAATTAACATAGGCTCGGTCGATTTGAAAAAGATCGAAAACAAGGTTTTTGATGCGAACCCGCTTCCTCGAACAACAGTAGGCGGAGGATCTCCTACACTCACCCATGCTTTGTTCGATACCTTTCGACCGACCTGTTTGTGATAGAACCAGGACTCATCGCCAGTAATTATATCACATAAACGCCACGTTCCTTGGTGGAATTTTTCTAAATTTTGCTTGCATATTCGAACCCGTTCAGCTCGCTGAAGATCGGTGAGATCCTTAGGCATGTAACGTGCGGTTATCTTCCGAATCTTTAAATAATCACGGATTGTTCGTTGAACAGTCCCATAACTCAAATTAGTTCGTTCTTGGTTACTCTTGATTGTAATGTAAAGACCATCATCGATGAGAAGACGAATCTGTACGATATTTTCAGGTTTTGTTTCAGTAACAGGTCTACCAGGTCGCGCTTTATCTTCAATTTCTTCCCGACCTTCA
>CAJNSZ010000170.1:156930-196843 GCA_905329745.1 Rotaria sp. Silwood2 | reverse complement strand
AAGACGTGATCATCACAAACACATATTACAAGAAGTTTATTATTGTCGGAAATTATTATTTGTTGCCTACGAATTTCTATGTCTGATGTCTAGATAAATTATAATGATTCAATTAAAAAAACAGCAAAGACTGACGACGATTGAAATGATGCTATTTATTCTGCAATAAGTAGACTAGATCAAATGTGAAATGAAGGAAGGTGAATTCAGAATTCCAATTGCTTTTGTAGTAGATATGTTTGTGCATCCCGGACTAATCGCGATAGGCCCAGATCTTCTACAGAAATCAATAAAATCTTGACAATCTTGATATCTGGAATTCTAGGATTGTCCTTTGTGCTCTTGTTTTTCAATTAGCCGTTGCCTATACTCAATTATTTTGAATTTTTAGAAAATTCCGCTTTGATTTAATCTCCATACTACAAAACAAATCAGTATTCGATTCAATTGATTTTTATTTGAACAAAACAAGCTTCAAAACAATTTATGGTCTATGTCATTTTTCGAAATAGATTTGTTGTTGAATGTTTCAAGTTATTGATCATCAAAATTTGATCTAAGAAATAAATGTTGTTCATCTTACAGTATTGGCCATTTGGCCAATACGTTGCGCTCGTAATCGACAAAGAAAAATCTTTCGAATTTTCGATCGAAGCTCAGGCAATGATAAACAGCATACTACTGGAAATAGAAATATTACATAATAATTAAGAAATCCTGTACAAGCTGAAGCAATGCTGGCAACATTTTCTGGTAAACCATATTGATAAGAAAAAATGAATAGGACCCATGGCACATTGAAAATAATATAGACACTGGAAGTGATGAGTAACTGAACGAACATTTTTCGATATTTTCGCCAGTTAAATTCTTGTCGTAAACGATTCTTTTGCCATATAAAGCGAACTAAGAGCGCCACATTAAAAATCACAATAAACAAAGTAGGAATGACTTGATGAAAATTCAGATCCCACATTCCTAATATTGTATGATCAAAAACACAAGGAATATGAAGACTTCCAGCCAGAAATCCATCAAATGAATTTTTACAAAACGGGTAAAAATGAACGAAAGAATAATAGATAAGATAATACATAACAATGAAACCGATTGGAAAATAATGAATAAAAAAAACGTTGCTTTTTCGTCTGTAACCAATGATCATGAAATATAAGTATATGTCGTTCAATACTTGCCCAAGCGAATAATTCAATTTGAAGAGAAAATAATGTATAGTTGATAAAGGTCCAAAACATATAGAATGTTTCGGATCTAATTATAGGTATATGATTATAATCATTATAAAGAATCCATGGAATATCTGTTAATTCGTATAGTAGACCAATTATGAGAAGTACGATGAACACGTGATTATTGATTGCGCATCGTAATGCTTTGTTGGTTAAAAAACAATATAGATCGAAAAAAGTAAAGAACAAAGAAAATACATCCGAAAATAAATATGCCCAAAATCGTGCCATTAGAGTTAGTCCTTGATTCGACTGAGAGATAGAAACATTTGTTGACAAACTGAAGTTGATAAATAAATCCTTTGAGTTCATCGTGGAAGAGTGGAAAAATAATGTCAAGATGTTTGTGAACGTGTGTAGCTGATTATCCCGATGCCTTTAGTAATGAGAAAGAAAAAAAATATCATTTACTTTCTAGGTGTCAATTTATTTTAAAATATAATTTCTTATTCATTAAAGCAAAGTTTTTCAGTAATGATGTCTCCCTAAATGAAAAGTTTCTTCTTTCTATTCATTATTTCTGTATGATTTAGTGTCTTTACTGAGTTTATTTTTTAACATTACTTCTTTTTTTTCTCTTCGTTAAAGGCTTTCAATGTAGTTTATCACCAACACAATGGATATGGTTGTATTACTTCCAAATCAGTTGCAATAAAATGCAGTGTCATCAATTATTTTTGCTGAAAAAATTTTTTTAGGAAAGATTTAAATAACAACACTGTTTCTTTGGATACTATATAAAGAAAAAAAATCCAGATAGTTCTTACTATTAAATCGATAAGTAGGATCTCTATGTACTAAATGCATAAATAAAGTCTTCTTAAAAATTCTAGTCTCTACTTCATAGATATATTTTTTCTTTCAATCCAATCGAAACCTATATACAGAATTAAATTGCGTTTTACAATTTTAAGTCCATTAGTATTGTGCTAATGACTTCTTCTTTCCATTTAATATAAGAAGCAGCAAATGCGCTTCTAACAATATACTCTCAATACTTTCAATGTATTCGACATCGCATGCTAATTAACTTGAAGGTTTTTATATTGAAGCGCTTGAGTGACCTCAGTTTAAGAACGTAATGATGATCCGTATGACTTTTATTGTTAACTTGAACTATTTCGCAGTTCCATAACAGAAATGTAGTATCAAAATTCATCGATGAAAAAGCAGAAAAAAAAATATATTGAACGAAGTATTTTGCATATGCATACAATTATTTACATCTTTGTCAATCATATTTCGATATTAATTTTCTGGATTCACTTTTCAATAAAACTTTTCACATATATTTTACGCTCTTATTTTGAAAATGAACATTTATCCGAAGATGTGCTCTCTTATCATTATGAATCAATGCCCAATGAAGAAACGTCAACATAAAGAATATGTAATGATTAGTGAGTCTGAATTTCAAAATAAATCTAAAAACTTGGTGCTATACGATGCAATGCATACATGATGTTTGGGGTTATCAAGCAGATTCACAACGATGATTTTGTTATCATCACATCACATTAAAGACAACTGAATTCGTGAATTCTTTTATTCTACAGAAAAAAAGAATATGTCAATACATTACCATGTATATACTTGTTTATCCATCTATCAGTCTATCAATACCTATTTAATGATCTATCTGCACACCTAAATACTTATCTACTGGCCTACTAGATTAGTCCGTTACATATCTAACTATATGCTAAATTATGAATGTACCTATTTAGTAATCCTTGTACTTATCTTTCCAGGGTGTACGATTAGCGGGGAAAGCCGGGGGATTCCACCCCCCGCAATTTTTTTTGTTCTTATTTAGCTTTCACCCTGGAAATTTTAAGCACAATTAGCATTTTTTCATATTTGATAGGCGAAATGAGCTTTGTACAATTTGAACCGGTTGTTTTCTCTGATGCAAAACAATTTCTTTTAATATTTCTACGAAAAGTACCTGCTGTCTCATTGAGAGACTAATATACAGCTGATGAAAATAAATTGATTTCAAAGCAAAAATAATCCATTTTCTCCTTGTTGAGGGTGAGTGTGGGTGTTTATCTTTTCATCACTTATACCCTGGGCTCCGATTCATCCTATAATTCCTATAATTCCTATATTTTTAAAAAATCCAATATTTTGTCCTATATTTGGATTGATTTTCCTACTATTCCTATATTTTGTCAAAAAATTGAAGAAATTTCACGAGACTTTACTTTGTCCTGAGGAGGAGTACAGGGATCTTCGCGACGCTACCCCCTCGCTGGTCATCACTTTTACGAAAAAAACAGGTAATGTGAATAGCTATTTCTGGTAAGTAAAGCACATACATATGAGGTGCAATTCGACTTACAATACCTAAATTGTGGTCAATTTTTTACTTTTTTTAGTGAAAACAATCTTATAATTCAGAAAACAAAATTCTTTATAGAAATTCCTAAAATTTCGAAAATTTATAATCGGAGGCCAGATTATTGTAGATAAAATTTAAAAAAAGTAATTTATAGATCCTCTGTTGCATATTGCTCTAATTTCTTTTCCTTTCTATCCAGCTGTTATACATATATCCTCGTTCTTTTGCTTTTCTTCTCTGTTCAGCTGTTATACATATGTTCTTGTTCTGTTTTTTTCTTTTCCGTCCAACTGTTCCATATGTTCCTGTTCGTTTGATCTACCTTTTCTAACCGACGTCTTCTCTGAATAAGAAGAATCATTGTTTTAATTCTTCTCATTGTTCATTATTGAAAACAAAGGCAAAGAAGCTTCTTCATTGTTTTCCCAGCTCATTGATTTATCTCTCCCTATATAAATACTCCCTCTTTTTCCAGTTAAGAGTGGTTAAATACTTGTTTATCCATTGTGTCGTATATTTTACTTCCTCGTCTTTGATTTTATAAATATAATGCCAAGAAAGTTAACAAAATTTAATACAGATTGGCTCCATCGACTTGATTCCAACAACGATTCGGTAAACATATGGTTGAAACAGGGCTCCACACCTACAACTTTCAAGTGCAGTTTATGTCAAACAGGTGATCTATGCTGTGGTAATCAAGGTTGGAGAGCAATAGAACAACATATGAATATTAATAGACATAAAGAAATATTACGTCAATGGAAACAGAATGCCAAATTTCGTTTAACAAATCAAACACGATCAGATTCACCAGATTCATCTACATTCACCTTTACTAGTATTCCAGTATTAGATACAAATACAAACAAAAATAAACCTTTAACATTAGATGATCAAGTAACAAAAGCTGAAATTCTGTGGTCGTTAAAAGTTGCTGAAAAAGGTCTAAGTTATAAATTATGTGATGAATTAAATGAATTGTTTTCATCAATGTTTCCTGATTCTTCAATTGTCGGAAACTTTAGTATTCAAGCTGATAAAATGTCTTATGTTATATCACACGGATTGGGTCCTTATTTCAAGAAAAAATTAATCGACGATGTTAAAAAAGTTGATAAATTTGTCCTTATATTCGATGAACAAACGAATAATCAAAACAAAAAGCAATTAGATATGTTGTTAAGATATTGGTCTAATGAGAAACAATCTGTTGTTAATCGGTTTTATAAATCAGTTATATTAGGTCATGCTTATGCAAAAACAATTCGTGATATAATTATTGAATCATTTACTACTGATGGATTGAATTTAAATAAACTTTTAATGTTAGGAAGAGATAATCCCAACATTAATATTTCACTTGAAAATTTAATGGATGTGGAAATANTAGCTAATGTGTCATTATATGGAACATGTCCAGCAGCAGCAAAACGAAAAAATTCTGGTGGCATAAATTGTATACAACCTAACTGAGTTAGTTGACCTGTTGGATCAAGAACACGTGCAATACCCATATCACCAATTTTTGCCTCATAATGATCCGTAATAAGAATATTATCTGGTCGAATATCACGATGTATCATACCATGTTGATGAATACGTTTCATACCTGATGCTATTTGTCGACCCATAGCTAATTTACGTCCTAATGATAATTTATTCGGTAGATGATTAAGAAGATGTTGTAAACTTCCACGTTCCATTAATTCCATTAATATCATATACTGACTTTTTGATCCGTGATTATGATTTGATGGTATCCTACGAGTTGCATAAGCATATGTTCGAAGAATATATGGACCGGATAATTCACGATATGCAGCTAATTCAAGAAGAAAACTTCGATGAAGTGGATCTGATTTTGATGCTCTACTAGATATTTCAATAACTTTACAAGCAACTTGACGATTTTTTGGTCGCCATATAGCTTTACATACAAAACCTATAAGTAATAATAATTATTTCTATTTCTAATTCATTAGTTAACGATTAGCTTTAACAAAAAAATAGAAAAATCGTGGCTATTTTGTAAAAAGCGATTACTACAAACATTTGAGGAGTTGACAATGTCAAACAGGATTTAGCTGCTATAGTTGATGTTTTAAATGCACCTGTATTTTATACATATTGATATACATTTCATCATAATAGTCTACCTTACATTATAGATTTTCAATAGAATAATATTCTTTGTTAGAGTACGATTAGTTAACAATGGATCAGACAAGTGCATTATCAACGAACATATCGAACACTTTTTTTAGAACGATTCTTTATCTCACTTCTGTTTATCAGTCTATTTATCGATAGGAGAAGGCCATTCTCTTTTGATCTACACATGGCTGATCATGTTAACTTGTTTCATTCAAGAGTTATGGGATTTTTCTTCAGATCCCTGATTTCAGCTAATTGACCTCGGATCAAATGAAAAACAATCTTGAATGTAATAATTCATTATGCGGAGTCCAATGGTGATATTTATTTTCTGTATTCAAAGTCATCTTACAATGCTATCTCAATATTTCCGAAACGTGAACGCATTTGATATCATAGAGTGATAAATATTGTAAAATGTGACGAGTTGACTAAAACAAAAGAAAATTAGGATAGTTTTAAATTCATATTCAAGCATCGCTATTCGACTTAGTATGATGAATCATCCAATTCGAGGCAACTTTTCGCTTGATCCAAAGTCAGTTGACTGAAATCAAGGGTTCAGAAAAGCTCTCTACTAATTAAAAGACTAAGTAGAGATGAGATGAAAAATGCTTTTCGTAAAAGGTTTCCAAAACGTTTATAGATAATACACCTGATTAGTCAACTATTAGTCAATCATTTTAAAGAATGTAATGATATTTATAAATCTGTTTCTCTTTCAAATGATGAAACCGGCACCACGCTATCTTGTTCTTAACAGAAGTTATTTAAAAAATGATTACAGTTCATGTATTTCGAAACAGATACTTATGATTAATCAAGAGTTATAAGCTTGCTGCTTAAAAGTTCTTGTCTAATACAATTTTCGGTTCAAAAAATGAAAAATCATGTATAATCTCTTAGAGAGCTTTTTTTTCATACGTCGAATCTATTAATGGACAACTACACATTTAGACAAACATGTGCTCATATTCACAATAACAAGACGATCAGAGATGCTACTTATATGAAACTATAGCTTATCAAAAACTTACAAAATTGTAACGAAGTAAAAGCATTTTATAGATTCTAGAGATTAAAATCAAGGGTGTGAATGGGTAGTTGTCTATCAAAAATTTGACTTTAGTTCCTTCAAAATCTTATGAAAATAGGATTTACTATATATCAATTGGCTCTCCAAAAAAAGTTCTATAAGATAATATACACGTTTATTTTTTTCTGAATTGAATATCTTGTTCGACAAAAGATTTTTAAATGTCAGACTCAAAACTATTACTCTTTTCTAAGTAACAAAATAATTAAACTTACCAAATCCTCCTCGACCTAAAACTTCTCCAATTTCAATATCATTCGAATCAATTTTTGGTATAACTCTCTTCGAAGTTAAAATTAATGGATGATTTTTTTCATGATTTTTTGTACAAACACGTTTTTCAATGGCACATGTTTCACATAAATCATAATTAGGACATGTATCACATTTAAAACGTAAACCAACTATTACTTTTTGATTACAAACTCCATCACATGTTGTACCATCGTGTTGCTCATGTCGTAGTGTATCTAATTTTCGTAATTTATTTAAAGTAACTTCATTGTCAACATCATAAAAATACATTCCTAACATTTCATTTGGTAATTTAAAATGTGCCATAACATGACTATTTGAATGTCGTCCTGTTTCACGACGTTTTTCAAAACAATGTCCACACAAATCATATGTTGGTGATTTACATTCTAAACAATGATATCGATCAACTTGACGAATAGGATTCATTCCACATGTAGAACATTTAGTATTATGAATATCACCACCATCATCAGTATCATTGAATTGAGCTTTATTAATTAATCGAGCAAGAATATTAACTAGAAATAAATCATTAACAAGATCTGAATTTGGATTTGATGAAGAATCTATTATAAGAAAAAATGAAATAATAAAAATTGTTCAAAACTAAAATTAGCTTTATTTACCTTCAGGTTTAATTTTTGATTTATCAGATGAATATTTTTGTAAAATATATTCACAATGTTGTTTTGTACCTAACATAGATAAAGAATATAGTTTTAAAATTTGGTTAAATTTTTTTATGTTTTTTTTTCAAATAGAAAACTTAATAAATTAATCAGCCTTCAAAAATCGATCTCGGTTTAAGAACAACAGAATATCTTGAAACTTTGAGGATGTGTTGAGACTATGAAAAGATATTTGTTGTAAAATCTTCAGTCTCTTATGTTGATATTTAAGAAAGATTCAATCAAACAAGAATCAACGAAAACCAATAGTTTATCGTACTTCTGAAAGTTCACTGTGATTCTTCATTCTGTATTTTTTGATTTTTTCTTTGTTAGAAAGACTAATTATGTTCGAATGTAATTAGTACCTATAGAGACTCTTGTTGTTACTCTTATTTTTTTGTAGGAAAAAGGGCGTAACATTTTCAATCATTGATCAACTTCACAAAAGAAAGACTGTTATAGGCAATGACATTTAAAGAAAAAAATCTATGGATTTTTCAAATAGACGTATTTTAAATTGTTGAAATTTTGTGGAAAAAAAACGGGAAACGTTTCTATTGATTGTGAAAAAACGAGTAACAGACTATCTCTCCAGGTATTTTAATATTGACCACTCTAACGAAAATTAACTTTCTCTTTTGAGAGTGTTGAAATAATCGATTCAACTAAGAAATAGACCAGTTGATTCCGATAGAAAAATTGTTAGCATAATCTCTGTAGAATTCAAATATGAAACACAATATATCTATTGTTGCTATTCCTCTTCAGTAAATAAAAAAGAAAACAAAAGTAATATTTATTCATCATATAGTACCGCCAATGTTTTCTTTCCGAATGAAATCATTTGTTCATTGAAATGTTTAGGTGTAGAAATATAGGGATGACCAATTCGACTGATATCCCAAGATTATGAACAAGAAACAATGTTATTCTATAGATGAGTTTATAATGAATTTTATATCAAATGAAGGCTTATCAAAAATGGGATTTATTGATATTAATTAGTAAGGGTTTTGTGAACTTTGCAATGCCAAACTTAGGAAAGTTTGAGAAATTTATGTTAAAAAAACCCCATTTTCTTTGTAGAAAAAGAACGGTAGATTTTTCCATAGAATAATATTGTTTCCTGTCCATTATCTTGGGGTATGAGTCAAATTGGTCATCCCCATATAATTTTTGAAAGTTTCTTGAAACTGTCTGTCATAATTTGGTATAAGTCTTAATTTCTATCTCTAAACACTTCTTTTAAATTATATTCTACAAATAAACAGACAACCAATAAAATTCATAGATTCTATTTCACACTGAAAAGTTTTTCTTGACTTTCTTTTGTTTTCTTTAGTCCTTTCGAAGATGTTATAATAAAAAACTCAAAAACACGTTATCTGTCCAGATAGGATCAAAAATACTTTTTTATCCTAGATAACTTGACAAAATATTATTTAAAAAACAAGACGGACTTATGCTCAGCAGTCAAACACGTTTGGAATCAAATGTATATAAATTAAGTTTTGGAAAAATTATTAAGAAGGTAGAGGTTTGATCAAAATATAAGGACGTATTTTCATAGACTGAAAATTCCCAACTTTAGTTTGCTATGATGAAATTTCAGTATAAAACAATAGAATAAATATTTTTAGAAATTATTGATTTATTTGATGAGTTTTAAAAAGTAATAAGTTTAGTTTTTTCTTCATTTTTATATTCTTTATATGATAAATTTTTAAATGAACAAACTCAATTCGATTTTTGAATATTAAGAAATCAATTTTAATAGTTTTTTAATTCACAAAATCAATGTTTTTTAAAAAACTAGACAATGTCTTTGTAGTCACAAACTTAAAAATATTTGTTTTGTAAATATTTATTATATTATTTCTTTTCATATTCAGTTAATGAAAAGGAAAACAACAGTGAAGTCTTTCATTTTAATTGGAATTATTGTACCACTCATAGTGGAGATGTTGTCGGTAATAATGAAGTACAGTTTGTCTGTCATTGTTGAATAAGTAACATCATCTCTTACTGTGTTTTATATCTAGATATCGTTCATTTCCTTTCTTCTATTTTTTTTTTGTGTGTTCACTCTTATCTAACATATATAAACGGGTACTTTCAATGTAAATCATGCGATTGTATGATACAAAGGAACATAATAGTGTTATTCTGTCTTCACTCATATTCATTCTACAGTTATAAGTCGTCAGTATGATTGGAAGGAAAAAAATAACGTAACCATGTTTTATACTTATCGATGTCTGAATATAACTGTCTTATTATTCATATATCGATTTACATTCTGTTTTATTTATGTCTACATTCTTACTCTACCATATACATATATGAATCCTTATGTATTTCCATATTTATTCATTTTTAACACTCAACATTCATTTAATAAATACATTTATTGATACAATCGTTTCATAGTTGAAGTATGAAATATTTTATGTAGTTTTGCTACTAATAGTGAAACTGTAGTCGTATTATTTATTCTAGAACACATGTCTTCCTAAAATCCAGTAAATAATTGATGTATTAAAACATTATATTATTGTGATGCTATCGGTACTTATACATTAACAGTGTTTTTATAATGTGTGATTTAGAAGAACTAAACGATGAGGAGAAGGTGAATATTTACACTTATACTTCAACATTCATTTGAAATAATATTTTACAAGAAAATGACTAATTTATATTACCATGAGCAAGAACTGTTCCATAGCGTTTTGTACCGTCAATAGTAACTGCATAAGTAAGATTATCTTCTAGTTCTTGTAATGGTGGTAAACTAATATATCTTTGTGGAATAACTTCGAATTGTTTAGTGTCTTTCCATCGAATTGTACAATAAGGGTCTTGTGCACGTTGTTCTTCTAAATAAAAAATATAGAATAATTAATTGAACTACCATAGTTTAATTCTTCTTCTTACCAATTTTCTCAACTAATGCGTCTTTTAAATGTTTTAACATTCTAAATACAGTTGTCAATAACTATAAAAAAAATGCTGAAATCAACTAAGATAAAAGCAATAAGCAGAAATGAAAACAGCAAAAAGTAAGACCACTTAAACAAATAGAACAGAAAAAAGAAAGAAAAAAAAAAGTTTTCTCTTTTCTTTGATTTTATTCTGCTTGACAATCTCTGCATTTGATTTCATAAAAGATAACAAATATGCAAGCTTATTCATCATAATAAATTATTCATTCCAAGTTTTATACAAAATTAGTAAACTATATTGAATGAAATGTAAAGCAAATGATATTACTACGAGTAATTTAAGGAATAGAATTTGATTTATTAAGAATTTATGAAGGAAGTGAACCACGTTTCTATGATTCATGCGTAACCATACCAACAAAAATTATTATCGTAGAATGAGTTTCATCTTTCTTTTTCTTTTAATGCAAAACATTTTTTCTTGAAATAGATCTGTTTTAGAAAAACTAATAAAATAAATAATTATTGACAATGGCAACTATAGAGATTATCATATTCAAAATTAGATCAAAGAGATGATATCGTTGGAAATAATATTTTTATAAATATTTTTGCTTAAAGTCTTTTCTACAAACTATAATTTATGTAACACCAAAGATGAGCAAATTCAGACACAGTAGAATATTTATTTCTTCCATTTCACTTCAGTTTTTTACAAGTGTACTTTTTATGAATAAATTCTTTGTTCTTTCATATGCAACGCAATAAATATTAATTAATTAAGAGACGTTCCATGAAAATATCAGAATTCCAAAACCATGGGGGTCAACCGATTTTGAATCTGATCTCATAGGAATTTAGGCCTTAGTGTACCATATATAAATCCAAAATATTACGGTCTAAAGATCTACCTATAGTTGGCTGGGGCCGATGAACCTGACATACCCTAAAAAGTACCATCAATCTGAAGGGAAAAATTCAACTTTTACTGTCGTTGAATTTTTCCCTTCAGATTTTTCCACGGTTCAAATTGAGTCATATACCAATCGATAGAGGTTGACCTGTTCTACAAAATGGTATATATGACATTTCTCCTCAATCTCAATATTGAAGACAAAAAGTCAAAAAACATTGTTTTTTTGTGCATATGCTATTGCAGGGTTTTTTCAGTATTTTGATCAAATACCTAGGTCAGAAATCGATTGCTAAAAAAGTGTATACATCATTTTGTAGCTCGTTTAATTCTGCATCGACTCATATGTAGGACATTGCTGAACAACGTTCAACACTTGAGATGACCATACTCATATTTTGTCTTGTTTGGCAAAATGAGATGTCATATCAGATTCCTATCGGATTCATATTTGAGTTTTTTTTCTTAAAATTTCCCCACTATTTAAACTGAATCATATACCAATAGATACAGCTTGAATTGCTCTACAAAATGGTATATAAGACGTTTCCCCTCAGTCTCAATATTGAAGTCGAAAAGTCAAAATACTGTATTTTTTGACATAATATAAATGTTTTTTTCCTAACGTTTTGATGAAATCTCCGTATCAAAAGCTGAATGCTAAAACAGAAATAGCATCATCTTATAGGCCGTTCAATTCTGCATTGAGTAATGTATGTCCCATTGTTTTGAAGATATCCTGAAGAGGGAAAGAGCAATACTTCAGAAGTGCATACTTCTATCATATTTTCTTGCACTTCCATCGTACTCCTGCGACACTTTCTTATACTTCCACGATACTTCCTCACGCTGCCATGATACTTTCTCGTACTGCCATCGTACTTCAAGATATGTCGGAACTATATAAAGTTTTGCTCTTTCCCCTTTTGATATTGTACAACTGAATCATTAAGAGTCAAACGTTAAGAACTGACATCATATTTAACGGGTGCGGCAGAATAAATGGTCGATTCATATTTTGTTGATATTTTGGTTATTTTTAATTGTTGAGGCTGTCTTATTTTTTCCAAAATATTTGTCGCATAATTCTGCACAAAACAATATAACTTGCCCAATCAATACATTTTTCTTTGGGTCGAGAGCATAACTTGCTTAAACAGTCAGGTTTAATCCACTTTCTAAAACCGCATAAATTATAGAACTCACGTATATTTTCGATAAAAATAGTGATTGTAAATTTTTAGTTCAGTTTTTTTCGTTACTTTTTGCCTTATTACAGACTGATAGCAACGAAAGAGAACACTACAAAAATACCCTTCACCTTTCCTTAAAGAGACCTCCATTACAGGCATTAACAATGCTTACAAAAGGCGCTAGATTCTATATTATACGTCAATGCTTCCCCAATAATTTGAAAGAAAACTATTTTTCGGTTTACCAATAGTTGATTAGGATCAAATATTTGAACGATACACATGAGTTTCATATTTCAGTTCCTTTGGAGCTACGCTGTTAAGCTGTTTTCAAGTTTTTTCAAACAATCATTGCTACTCTCTAATCATTGCAACTTGCTCTATTGCAGACTTTGAAATTTTTTTGGTGGTTAACTCATTCTAAATAATAATCGGTACCATGCTAGTAACTTTAATAATTTTGTGAACATGCCAGACAGTAAGTGAACATGATTAGAAAATAAATATTCTTTTGTGAAAACGTTTGAGAAAAATATAAGGATTTAGAAAGCTGTTTAACTCTTGTTGTTTAAACAAGTCATGCTCTAGAACCAAAGAAAAATGTATTAATTGAGCAAATTGTACTACTTCGTGCAGAATCCTGGAGCGAATATTTTGGAAAGAATAGCAATATCTCAACAATTCAAAATAGCAGAATATCAACAAAATACGAATCGGTTATTTATTCTACCGCACCCGTTAGTTATAATTTTTCACGAAAGACTTTTTTTAAAATAAAGGAGGGGCTGAGAAGCGATGAAATCGACCCCCTTTAGAATTTCGACTGTACCTTAGCAAAATCGCTCTATTGAGTACCCGAAAACGTTCTATTACAGGACTAATGAAATAGACCTTATTTTTGCTATGGATGAATGCAGTAGCTTAGCAAGTAGACATTGTATTAAGGATAGGCCGGATTTTTCATGTTAATCGTCTTGCTTTATCCACTCAATACGTGATCGAACAACGTTCTTTTCAAATTCTTATATGGCATTTTTTAGGGCTTCAAAACGGTATAAAGTATCCAAGAAAAAAGCACTAAGTCGATAATAAGATCCAAACCACATCAATGAGCGGGTCACGATTTTGAGCTGTTTTTCCACGAGAAATAAACCAATATCAGTTAAAAAATGATACTTTGGATTAGAAATAATAATAAGATATTCTCAATCAAAATGAAAAACTGAGTAGACCCAACTTATTTTCGATGCGTTTCAGAGACTTCTTTTTTTCCGAAAATGCTGCCCCTATCCTCTTCCTTACCAGGTACAGGCCAAAAAATGAATTTTATGGAAACTTTTTTTATTATTTCGAGATATGCTATTAAGCTCCCAGATATGTTTTTGCGTACTCTAAATATGAATACATTCTGGACTCGATCAGTGTGTTCGTCCGTCCAGCCATTTCTGCGATAACTTTTCAAAAGAGTCCGATCACGATGACATTTTCCATGGGTTTTAGTCTCAACAATATCTCGATCGAGTTCAAAGATGAGCAGAATTGGTCGAGTCGTTCCTGAGTTATTGCAAAAATACTTATTTTTCCCTATGGAATAATCGACATATCTCCGCTTTCGTAAAAGACTTCCCAATCGTAGTCAAATAAAGCCTCAACTGTTATATATCATTCGACAGACAAATTTTCAAAGCTGCAAAATGATGTATAAAACACAAAGAAAGAAAAGATAAATAAACGAAATCGATTCTGTTCTTGTGCATACTCCTATTGATTCCCTATTAGAGCTCTATCTTCTGATTGTAGAGGTGATACTTCGAAGTTTTCTTGCATGGGAAACTCGAATCTGTACTCCACTTACCTCAAGGTTTCATCGGTTGCGCACTGACTAAGAGAAATCAAGTTATAGGAAAAACCGACTTCGAATAAATTAAGGGGAAGAGTTAAAATCTAAGCTTTAGTCGTCTCCAAATCCTATTATTTTAGTAGTGGTCTATAAAAATCAGGTGTATATAGAAAGGGTTTACCACAATAACTTTTATGTCAACTCATGCCAGAATGACTCATCTGTATCATTCACCTTTTGAAGTACACATAAATCTTGGAGTTAAATCCGAGGTTTCCATATTTATAATACCTCCGAACTTGGTTTACACAGCCAGATTACATATTTTACGAAATTTATTCTTTGGTCTACGCATGACAGGCAGCCTACGGGGGAAATTGTTGGAAAAAGTAAAAGTCCGCCAAGTAGAGCGAAGCTTAGTTGGATCCACTCAGTTTTCGATGCTGATTTAGAATATTGTATTACTTATAATCTAAATCATCATTTTTTAAGTGAAATTGGCTCATTTCTGTTGGAAAGACAGCTCAAAATCGAGACTCCCGCAGCAATGTGACTAGGACTTTTTTAGCGGACGAATATTATCTCTTGCATATTTTTACACCATTTTGAAGCCCTTCAAAAGTTCTTCCGACTATAAGAAAGCTGGCATGGCGGACAATGAGATTGATTCAAAATGATGGGGGTTTTCATTAATTACCATTAATTTTTCAACTATTTTCTGAGCATGTGGCCCAATATTCTCAATACTAAATACCTCTGCTCAGCTTCTATTCCTGGACACTTTTATATCATTTTGAATCTCTAAAAATACCATCTAAGCATTTGAAAAGAACGTTGCTCGATCACGTATTGAGTGGATAGAGCAAGACGATTAACATGACAAACCCGGACTATTCTTAATACAATGTCTACTGGCTAAGTTACTGCACTCATCCATAGCAAAAACAAGGTCTATTTCATTAATCCTGTAATAGAACGCTTTCAAGCACCTAATACAAGGATTTCACTAAGATACAGTCGAATTTTTGAAGGGGGGGGGGGGCGATTTCATCGCTTATCGAGCCCCTCCTTTACTTAATTTTTTTTTCTTCTTGAAGAATTTTAAATAAACACACCGGCAGTTCTTAATGTTTGAGCCTGAGTGACTCAGTTGTAGAATATCTCAAAACAATGGGACGTACATTACTCAATGCAGAATTGAACGGGCTATAAGATGATGCTATATCTGTTTTGGCATTCAGCTTTTGATACGGAGATTTCATCAGAATACTGGGGAAAATTTTTCATGACGTCAAAATACACAGTATTTTGACTTTTGGACTTCAATATTGAGACTGAGAGGAAACGTCTTATATACCATTTAGTAGAGCAATTCAAGCTGTATCGATTGGTATATGACTCAATTTGAACCGTGGAAAAATTTGAAGGGAAAAATTCAACGACAGTAAGAGTTGCATTTTTTGCATTTTTTGATGATACTTTTTAGGGAATGTCAGGTTCATCGGCCCCAGCCAACTATAGGTAGATCTTTAGACCGTAATATTTTGGATTTATATATGGTACACTAAGGCCTAAATTCCTATGAGATCAGATTCAAAATCGGTTGACCCCCATGTTTTTCGATATGTGAAATTTTTTGATTTTCTCGTGGAACGCCTCTTAAGAACTAATTATTAGATGTCTTCCCAATGGTATGGGGAAAAAAGTCAAAAGCTTAAGGATATATTCTAAAAGTTCAAGGTACATTTATTGTAAAATTTTCAACAAGATTTGATTTAGAAAATTTTTCTTATAAAAATGGATTTCTAGAAGTTTTACCAATTCATGAAGCAGAATTTTGTTTTTATTATAATGTAAAGATTCTGAGTTAAAGTTTTACACCATTTAGAATCATTATTTCAAAGCTTTCACATGATGATGAGAGAAACTTTTCATTTAAATATTCATACTGTGTGACGTCACTAATGCTATTTTTAATGTAGTCAAGGGGCTATTTTTTTCAGAGTATCTAGAAGAATTTCATATACGATCAGTGTATGAGAAATCAGCTTCAAACAAGGTTATTGTTCAAAGATATGTGCATTTCAATTTTACGACGGCACATGACTAACGAATGATTTTACCCAGATATGCTCAAATTCCTAAATGGTAATAATGTTATTCTATTGCATCAAAATATTTTCTCCATTTCTTGATTTTATTCTTCTAATGAAATTACTAATTGAAATAAGAAAGTATTTGTTTATTCTAAACTTCAATAATGTTCGAACATTTTCATTTCAATTAAAATGTCTGTCTAATAAGAGTCTGTTTTTGAATATTGTTAGTAACTATTCTGAATTGACACTAACCTTCTTGGTGTGGTTTTATTAATTTTTATACTTCTTTTTTTTTCTTGCTAATTTTAATGCAATTTGACTGAGAATTTCAGTTGAATGTTAAAATATTGTTGATCGAATTTTTGTATAACTTCTACGTCATTAGAAATTTTATAGCATTCAAGCTTACGTCTCTCTGTGGATTCAAAAATGTCAACAATTCATATGCATGACGCACATTTAAGATGTCATTAAAAAGTGATTTGTCATTTTTTTTTCTTACTCATTTATAAATACGTGAAAAATCCCTTTAAATAATGTCAATTTATTGACCAAAATATAAGAAACATATCTTGTTATTATTATTATAAAAATATAAAGTGATTAGGTTTAAACCAAATAAAAATCAATACGTTTTGAAGAGATTTTCAAAATTTGTATTCATTTTATTTTGTGAATCACACATTTATTTTCGAAGAAAATATTGAGTAGAAGTTTTTAGACAAGATTTTTCGGCTCCCTCCCCCCGTCTATTACAGATATTAATACAGATGTCCTAATATCATTATATTGAATATCGAGAGTTAAATGTCAGAATACCTTATGGAGTAATAAAGTCAATTCATCTTCACACCCAAAGACTGATCCTAGGGGAGCACGACGATTGTGTGTACAGTCCGTTATATGCAAATAAATATATATTGTCAAAAAATGAACGCCAATCATCACAAAGTAAAATTACAAAGAAATAACAAAAATAAATCAATATGAACACATCAAGAAACAATTATAACATAAATATATGAGCAGTCGTTTTTTATTTTTCTGTATTATCAAATGAGTGACAACTTCTTATTCTCGCGTCTTGTAAATATTTTTAAGGAAAAATGGTCATTTACAGGTAATGTGCCCGAATGTCGAATTGAAAAATCTCGAGAAAATCTTTTTTGCTTTACAAGAACAGCACTGGGAATATTTCGGAAAAATGTCACTGTCTTCACCCAAAATCCCATGTGTGAGTGCCAATGCAAATAAAGTTCTTTGACAAGAATTTTACTTTGAGACAAACGAATTTATATAAGACTCAGGTTGAAGTGACCATTTCCAAAGTTTTTACCAGTTGTGGTTTGAGATGACATTATTTTCGAAATAAAACATTTCGACATTTTGTATCTTCGAGATTCTTTTTTTTTAAGATTTTCCATTTTCGAGGTTTATGTTTTTTTTTTGACAGTTTTTTCGAGATTCCGACAGCAATTCCATTTAGATACTCTTTTTATATTGTATATAATTACTGGAACTTAAATAAACCGTCACTTGTGTTCAGCATGGTTACAAAAATGATGAAGTTATATCTTTATCATGTGTAAGCAGTATCTAGCAGTACAGTGATTAATTCATTTTTTCTAATTCTTGAGATTTTGCATATAATTGATGTGTACATAATCGTTGTTCTCATAATTGTCTCATACACAATTGTCTGCACACAAGTGTCTTACACACAATCGTCATAGACCCTGATCCTAGGAGTAGATTAACAACTTTCTCACCCAGAAAGAAGCTATGCCGTAAACATTGAACTTTTTGAATGAATTCGTTGTGATAACTTTATTAAACTTGTGGCACTACACCGAATCTACTCAGAAATCTCACGGTAAGGCTAAGGGTGCTAGTGATATTCCCTTGCAGCAATAGTCAGAGCGTAGAAGACAACTGCTTTTTAAGTATACAATCGACATTAACAACATTCATAAATGTGATTCAAATCATTGATTAGAAAAAAATAATAAAATGAAAAAACTAAAAATGAGGGTGCCATACAAAAAAACAACTGCAAAATTCTTTGGTAAATACAGAAATTCGTTAGATGATTATGTAGAACATACGTAAGTTCCACATTTCAGCAGCAAAAAAGCTGTATTAACAAGCTTTTTCTTAAATATAACAATATCAGATGAAATTTAATTAAAGAAGTTTTACTATATTGTGATTTGATAAATATTAACAAGTAAAATATGTGAATGATATATCAGATCTGTTCTTACACCTTATATTTAGTTTTCTAATTATTAAGTAAAATTTATATTAATTCATTTGAATTATCAGTCAAAGTACTGATCTTTCAAAAATTCTTATTTGATTTGTAACTTTTGTACTTTCATTTTCGACTATAAAATGATTTATATGATATTATTGTTTTTTTTCTCACCAGCACCAAGTGCAGGCAGCAATACATTAAGATACAACTTTCCTGATAAAAACAAATAATGATACACATACACCGACGGACAAAAGCAGCAGCTTCTCCATCTTGTCAGCAGACAAAAATATATATTTTTAGATTTACTTTTGTTCTGTATGTAAATATCTACAAAATACAAAATGTCTACGATATCCTATAAAAGTAAGAATAGATTTTGTTTTATTCTCTATATAAATAAAGCACATAAAATATCGATCCTTTTACCTTTGAAATTTAAGCAAGAAGAGAAAGCAAAGTCGAAGGCTATAAATAACCATGCCTCATCGCGTAACTGAGAACAGTTGAAAATGCAAAACAATCTACTCTTACGATTATGCGCCTTCTCATATCTACCGCTACTTTGTATTTCTTTCGTTAAACAAGCATTTATAAAACCAATGCAAAAATACACCGCAACACTATAAAACTCACTTCCCAAAACATGGTTGAATAAACTCAATATAAAGTCAACGCACGTTTTAATCATCAAAATTTCTCAAAAAAAATTTTCTTCAGGTCGAACAAAACTCATCCAATATTTGATGATTACTCGGGGTGTGAATGGGAGTAGGGACGAATAACGAGAGGTACCACACCCACACTCACATCCTCAAGATAGGTTAGAATCTAAATTATAATGTAAACGATCTTTGTAGACACTATTATTCTATGTACTTCGTAGGATTTTATTAGCGCGGAAAAATTACATTCATAAAAGCAAGTGTTTGAATATATTATTTTTTGTATTTTACCAAGTTTTTATAATTTACTCAAAAAGTAAATACACTCTAGAATCGGTCAGTGTGTCTGTCCGACCGTTTACAAGATAATTTTCAAAAGGAGAGTCAGATCGTGATGAAATTTTCTATATAGTTCAGTCTTTTCAATATCTCGATCGAGTTCGAAGATCAGAAGAAGCCATTTTCTTAAAAGACTTTTCCTGTCATAGTCAATTGAAACCCTAACTATTATATATCATTCGATAGAGAATTTCAAGAACTACAAAATGACGCATAAAATAATTCGTATAAGATAAATAAGCGGGAATCAGTTTGGTTTTTGTGCACGCTCCAATCGATCCTCAATAGGAACTCTTTCTACCTATCCTACAGGTGATCATCGAAGGTTTTCTAGTATGGAGAACTCAACTTTGTACACGACTTGTCTCGGAGGCCCATTGGTTGAGGATTAATCAATAGAAATCAAATTATAGGAACATCGACTTTCTGAGACTAAGCTAAGTCGAAGAGTTAAAATCTGAGGTGTATACGCTCCCAAGCCCTATTGTTTGAGCAGTAGCCAATGGAATTAGAGGATTAATAGAAAAGGTCTGCCAGGCAAATTTTTTTATTCAGACATTCTAAGATGACCGATTTGTTTCACTTACTTTTTGAAGAACACATAAATCTCGGATATAAATCCGAGATTTTCGTATTTATTTTTAATTAAATATGATGATGAATATGAGAAAGTTCTTCAAAATCTCGATTGGATATTAACTAGAGTCTCGTATTGGATCATTCAAAAGTTCTATTAGAATCATTATTTCTTTCTAATTTTCACTTGTTTATATAGTATTATTGTTGGTCATGATTGATAACTAAAAGTATATTTATTTACTTTAATATTTCTACATGCAATATAAAACTTAGATACTTTTAAAATATAATCGATCATAAAAAAACAACAGAAAAGTGCAATTTTTTCTATCATAACTAATCAGAAAATCGTTCTAAATCTTGTAACTGTTCATTCACCAGCCATTGTTTTTCTTTCATACTTTTCTTTATTTTTGGATGAGAATAATTAAATATCGATTTTTGTCTATATACACTGTCACATGTTGCTACTGAACGATGTCCTTCTAGATAGAGACTTGAATGGCATTCTTGAACTCTAACTGATGGCTCTGTTTGACGTCGTAAACGTTGTTTTAATTGCTTGCTATGCTGAGTTTTTGAATCCGCTCTATATCTTGAATCCTTATCAAGTAGAGGAGACGTTAGTTCTTCCGATGAGTCACTCGAGTCCAATCGTTGTACTCGAAATCGTTCATGTGCTTGTTGTTCATGTACGCTGCGTTCCCATTCAGATTTTAAGCTTTTCCGAACTAAATTGATATCTATTTTAACACCTGCATTTGGTTTGATGAGAATTTGCAAAGTATTATGCGCTTGTCGAGTGTTGAGCAATTGAAGTTTGATTTGATTCTGCTGTTGTATTCGTTTGAGATTATCACCTTGTTTACCAATAAAACGACCAATGGTAGCATCTGTTACATTGTTTGTTAATGTGACTAGAATTGGTTGAGGACGCTGACGACGTCTTTTATTTGACTTTTTCTTTAAAACTGATGAGGACTGAGATGTTTCTCGTTCTTTCTTCTTTGTTAAATGTCTAATATTAATATGATCTTCCAATGCTTTCACATTTGTAAATGCTTTAATACGTGAACATTCTTCAATATGACATTTCAATACACGATGTCTAACATTTACTGCTTCTGATGTATTATTACCATTGTCATCAGTTTTTTCTTTGACAATAATATCAAAATCAAACAATTCACCAATATATTTCTTGTCACCTGTTACATATCTTCTTGAGTGGCGTTTGAAACTATTGAAATGAACTAATAAAATTTGTTTTGTTGTATCTTCTTCAATAAAACCAGTACCATTATCTTGATTGAATTCAATAATATGACCAGATGACGACGCCTTGCCGATATTCATTAGGTATTTTTACTGATAAAAAAATGGAAAAATAATAATAAAAAAGAATTAAAATCTTATATATATATATGTGAAGGGTTGTATACAATTTTCTATCAGCCAAAGCAAAAGAGGGAAAAAATGATGTCATATAAAATCGAAACGATGATGAAACGAATGGAAATAAAACTTTCCTATCTTTTTGTGAAACATATCTTTTCTTTTGTTGTGCAAGCGTCTCTTTCTCAATTATCGAGCAATTACAGTAAGAAAGAAATGCTTTCATTCATCGAACCAATCAGAAAGCTCAGAATGACAGCGACCTATTTGGAAATTCGTTTTAAAGATGGAGAACCAAGACAAAAACGATGAAGAAAAAAAATTTATCTTATAGAAAATTAGTGAACTGTACTCCTCTTCATTTAATTTTTTTCTCCATGGAGATTATTCTTCCCGTCCCTTCCTCTTAATACGTCGTTGCAGAATAGTCGTATATTTTGAAAATGGAGGATACATTATATCGGCATATAGAATGACCGTATGTCTTCAATTTTCAGAATATATGAAACTATGTCTGGCAAGGCAATGATTAAGCGGAGGAAGTGAATACTTACGTTTTAATGTGTGCTGTAGAGAAAAAAGAAAATTTTATTCGAAACATTTTTAATCATGCAAAGATTTTAGTATTTTTCATTCTACAGAAGAAATTTATTTGATAACTTAGATCTGATTTAATTTTTAAACAAAACTAATGACAGATGCTATGCGAGAGTATAAGTGCTTATAATCATAGCATACGTCCTACAAAATGCATTTCTTAGTGCAGCTATGAATTTTTATTTTCTCTTCTTGTTTATGACCATAAACTTTGTGTTCTTTTCTGTTGCCATGCACATTCCTTTCTTATGGAGTGTCTACATGAAAAATAAATGCGGAAACTTCGGATTTAAATCCGAGAGTTATGTGTACTTCAAAAAGTAAATCATACAAATCAATCATCCTAGACTATCTGAATATCAAAATTATACTGTGAAATCTACCATTTAAAATGTTGATTTATATTCCGCGTCGCCAAACCAATAGGATATGGGACCGAACTAAGCTCAAGTTNACCATATTCGAGTAAAACTTGTCCATATTCATCTAGGAACCTGTTCCAACTGTTCCATACATGCTCGAAGCACAACTCGACGAGCTCTATTCCATGGTGTGCTCAGATTTCCGATAGTTCGAAGTAAGATTTTCAGATGCTTCTATGGCGCCATCTATCAATGCTAAAATCTTACTTTGAGCTATCGGAAATTTGAGCACACCATCGAATAGAGCTTGTCGAGTTGTGCTTGTAACATGCATGAAACAGTTGGAACAGGTTCCTAGACAAATATGGACAAGTTTTACTTGAATATGGTGCTAACTTCCCCTACGTCGTCAGTTTGCTTGTTGTGGGTTCAGTTGAAACAAGGTAAGTACTATACGCTTTGAACGACAAGGCTTCGGCTGCTTCAGAACATTGCAGAGGGTTTGTAGAAACTTGAGTTGAGCAGAATACTTCTGTCAATCTTCTCAATAGTGAAGTTTTTGATTTTTTGGTAAAGAAAAATTTTATGTAAGATATCAACGATGATAAGTACTATTGCACTGATCTGCGGCAGTTCCAATATGGTCATCAGAATCACTTTGAAATTATCAGTCTTTTACATCGAAAATAAAATCAATCTCACTGTAGGCCATATGATGGAGGTATATGATAGTCCATTGATACTTTCTGTAGATATACTATATACATTGCATAACAGGCTTACTTGCCAGTTGAATCGATTGTTAGAATGATGATACATTTAAATTAAGAGAATATGAATACGAAAAGAAAAAATAAACAATAAAAAAATGAGAGAATAGCAACTAGGAGTGTACTGAGATCATCGGGATTGGAACGAGACGGAGCCAACGACTCAGGAGACCTAATAGAAAATGTTAACTAAAATTTATTGGATACCAAGGGATTCAATGATTCTTTGAGATTTGGTGAGTAACAAAACGAATGAAACGCTGGAACTTTGCTGGGAAAATACGAAAAATTTTCAAGATTATGGAAGATACCTGACTCTTCCGCTCCCCTTGAAATATCCCTGACAACAATAATGCCAAAAAATAGCATGCTAGTAAAAGAAAAGGAATTTGTTTTTTCGAAATCCTGAAATAGATACGACAGATTTTTCACTTCATGAGTCTTGTATTAGTTTTGTTCGGCTAAAAAAGATATGTCAGTTCCACATTTCAGCCCCAAAGGAATTGCGCTAATAAGCTTCCTTCCATGTTTTCGAATGTGTTTTTTCTCATAGCGCTCAAACAATAATTCAGTAAGATAAGATCCATCAAATTTCATGGCAAGTTCCCGTAAAAGTCGACTATAAATCATTGACAACTTTCTTCCAGCATGATGTATACTAAAAATGAGCATCTGCACGCTGCTTAGATCTGTTAAAAATGATAGATGAAAGACTCCTTTCATTTTGGTAGATAATTGCAGCAAACTATTATATTTTGGCCTGACTATATGTTTTTCACAATGAATCTCATCAGTCAATCGTAGAAAGTTGAACATCAGAGAAAAGCGACAAGGTTTTGATCATGAAAGCACTGTAGTGAATAACGTTTCAATTATTCTTTCATCTGATATACGGTTACAAGTGCTACATGATGGTGTACTCTGAATTCTTCTATGCGACCAAATAGCATCGAAAAAACTAAAGAAGACAAAAGCATTAGTTGAATAGTGACATTTTAAGGCATGACACTTTTAACTCTCTAATACTTCATGATTACGTGTTGTGCATTCAAAACTGCTCAACTAACTTTATGTTCTTGAATTCAATTCAATTCAAGCAAAAAATTTTTAATATTGAAGAAAAAAAGTAGACAGGTCAGGCAGCCTGGCATTCTTAAGTGACCTGTCTGGCCTGATGAAGGTGTCGGCGTGGTCTGCCTGTCACAGGCAGGCAGGGCTAGTAGCCTGGTTTGGGCACTGATACATAATGTATACAAGTTTTATTTTTTACAATACTATACAAGAAAAAAATTTATGTCGGTATAGGGGTATCAACGTCCCCATTTTTGAGCGTTCTCCTCCCAAGGCACAGTAACGCTTTACAGATTGCCTTTTCTAACAGCATTGCAATATATTCAGGTTTGTATACTTCTTTGCTTATCTTTTTATACGACAGTGTTATTCTTTCTCTCTTCATGGGAATGGGAATAGAAGAGTAACAACCCTATGTCTATCTGTGCTCTTTCGCTACTAAATAACGAGCTTTCGCATCAATTTTAACAGAGAATACTATTATTAGCTATGCCTAATGCTGTCATCCTATTGTTCATGGAGAAAGGCTACTTTATATCTTTTCAAAGTATCCTTTTGAATGAATTACACAGAGTTAAATGAGTTGCCGTTGTGATAAAGATAACTACTTGATTTGTGGGTTTCATGTAAATATCACCAATAATAACTTTTGGTCATAAAACTCGATACTCCCAATGAGTATCGCATCTGTTTATCACAAATCTATGACGTCAGTATGCATATCTGGTTATATCACTGTCTAGTAGAACTTGAAGTTTAACATTGATACAATTTATCTAAGACTGACATGAACTGTTTCTCGGTGGATTTTGGGATCTCACGCTCTTCGCAAATACGCCCGACAAAATTAATTCAATGGTCAACTATATTTCGCTATATGGGTTATCGGTCAAGAAGTTCGATCCGAAACTCCTGCAGTCCTCTCTAGAGAAGGTTCAAATGTGTTTTGCTTATTCAAACAACTTGGCTGTGACATTTAACTTAGAATGCTCTCCTGATTCTTGTCTCAAAGAAGTTTTCGATCGAAAAAAGTGTCCAAAAATTACCTTAGTTAGTTTTCTGTTTATATTGACTTTGGAGCACAAAATGTAAGTCACTTTCACCGCCAGCATTCAAATTTTTTTGAAAAATGTTTTACTATTTTCTAGAGGAGAAAAGGTCACACAACCGATGTGAAAATTTCCTTGCCGCTCTTCAATATAATTGAATAATAGGCGATAAACTACCAAAATTGTTAACTTTTGATTGTACAAAAATAGCTAAGTAGTTCTCCATAGTGCGTTATAAAGATGAACTAAAAGAGTACATGAGAACATTGTTTTCTGGACAATTTTGTTTGTTCAATTTTCAACTCTGTATATTCTGGTATAATGCTTTAACTTGTTCGGCTATTCTCTTGCGCCGCTAGTAAGTTCAGTTTTTGTGGAAACAAAGTTTCATAATTTTGTTTTATAGAAATCGTAGATTGCATAAAAGCCAGCTCAGACTAACTTTTTCCTAGCACAATCAAATATAGTAAAAGTTTGCTTGTAAAAATTTTTGAATATTGCTGATTCGAATGTAGATGTCAAATCGAAACAGTAAATTTTTACTAGTGCCTCGACTCCTCGATGGTCTCATCGAAACTTTATTAATAGTCCAGCGATCTATGATAATGGGTGATGCAAAATTTCCTGCAAACTATTGCTTCATTTTTCATCGGTCACATCATAACATGTTTTGGATAAACAAAAATTACCTGTTCAGAATCTACGTTGAAAGCGCTACCTAACTGTATGTTCAAAACATTTCTAGAATATCTTGCCTTTGAGTAACCGCCACGTCCTTTAATGACATTAAAATGTACTACAGCTGTAAAAAGTAATCCACCATGACTGCGGTAGAAGTAATCAATCTTTAAGCAATGTCATAGTATTTTCCACCAAGTTTGTAGAGAATTAAACGACGAATGTAATGGGGAAAAGAGCAACGATATATGATGGAATGCATAGGAGATATTCGAAAAATACTGAAATATCGGTTTCTTCAGCCGCAATCATTGTAGGTTGATTTTTACAGAGTACATTTTAGTGTCATTTAAGGGCATGGCCGTTACTCAAAGGCAAGACAATCTAGAAATTTTCTGAACATACAGTTAAAAAGCGCTTTCAACGTAGATTCTGAATAGGTATTTTTTATTTTTACAAAACATGTTGTAACCGATGAAAAATGAAGTGACATTTTTGCAGAAACCTTTGCATCACCCGTTAGATGCAGTGATGTTCCTGCGTCATCGTTGAAGTCATCCTATTGGGGCTAACTCTTTGATTACAGAGAAATTGCGCTGCATGTTTTGATGATAAACTTCCTGAAAACTGATATATATCGTGATTAATAAATAGATCTTGTTGATGAAGAGAAAATTGATTTGAAAAATGGACCACAGTCAGTGTTTTGGATGCTGATATGTATTGAAGATGGAACAACATATTTTACCAGTCTATTCGAAAAAAGACTGATTTCGTTTTAGATTGAACCTAGTGAGCAAGTATAATGGCGTTTTTCCTCACTGGTGTTCTTATCGCTCTCCTCTTCATTGCAATTGTTGCCTATCTTTGGCAAATCCGCAGAGCGTACAATTTCTTCGTTAGCTGCAATATCCCTGGTCCACCTCCAACGTTTTTCTTCGGCAACTTTTTAGAGATCGTCAAATGCGGGCGAAAATCAATCGCGATTAAGCAATGGACGGGAAAATATGGACAGATTTTTGGCTACTTTGAAGGGCATACACCGATTTTGGTAGTGTCTAATCCAGACATTCTTCAAGATGTTTTCGTCAAGTCATTTTCTAATTTCCATGCACGCAATACTCTTCCTCTTGAAAATGAAAACGCGAAGGGTGCTAATCTTTTTAATTCCATCGGCCTTCGATGGAAACGGCAGCGAGTTGTGTTCAATCCGACATTCTCTTCAGCAAAGCTCAAACAGATGCAACCATTAATCCAGCAGAATATTGATATAATGATGAAAAAACTGTCTGAAGAGTATAATAAAGATGACGCCTTCGACTTTTTACCTTATTTTCAACGTTTTACGATGAGTACTATTTGGTCTTGTGTTTTCGGTCTCGATATCGATATGCAAAATAATGTGGCCGATCCACATCTATTTTATTCGGAAAAATTTGTTGCAATCAACCTCAATCGCCAAATAATGAGCGTTCTTGCTATACTTACAAGAGAACTAAACAAATTTTGGATGACTATGGATGACTCATTCGGGCTTATTCGTTATTGGCTCCGGGAGCATATACCTATGACAAGATGGTTCATTGACGAAAACCCCCGTATCTGGATACTGAAGCATGCGAAGAAAATCCTCAAGAGTCGTGAAGAAATTGGTTCGACCGGTCGCAAAGATTTGTTGCAGCTGATGCTCGAGTGCGCTTCCGATGTTGATTTTATTGAGGTATGATTTTCCTTCTATCTGATTCATATTCACCTCTTTCGTACAAAGTAACCCACTGGACACGTTAGTATAATTGTAAGGAAAAACTAACAAATACATTGGGAGTGTTGTCATACTCACATGACATAGCCGTCTCTTGAATTTTAGTTTAATTACGTCCAACTGAAGGCTAATGTCTAGCAATTTCTTTAACCAGAGTTGCCAGAAGTTTCGTTTCTGAAGAAGCATTTGCGGTTCTTGAAAATGGTACCGCCAGTTTTTATCTCTAAACAGGCGGTAAATGTTCCTTCTGTTGACGATTTGCTTATGTATCTTATGTCGTGAAATATGCACGATCATCGCTGAGCAAGGGGAGATCGGATAAGACTACTTTCTGGTCCACAACGTTTTCGACTATACTCCACTGCAGTGCTGTTTAGGCATGTCAGAAAACATAACCTACTACTGAACTACCTAAAAACCTGTTCCTCATGTTTTAGAAGCGTGTGGTTTCCCTCTTGTGCTTCCTGAAAAAACGTATATTTTTTAAATTTTGTGAAGTTCACCTTGTTAAATGTAATCGATTATGCTGTTTATGAATACCCGGATTACAAGTGTCAAAAATGCTCTAGAAACCAATAATCCTGAATTTTTCAATGTCTCCTAACCAATAAAGTATCGAACAATCCAAAGAGATAGCAATTTTGATGTAGAATTTCACCCGGAATCTGAATATGCAATAAGACAGTTTATTCAAGCCGAAGCTTTCTTGAAAATTGACGGAAATTCATAAAAATCGAATTTTTTTAATGGTATTTCCCGTGGATCGCTAAGGTAAAAATCCAGAAACATCGTCTTATTGGAACACAATATGTAACTTTTCATGCTCCATCTGATGATGTCAAAATGAGTCAGAAAATTTGCAGAATGGGCCTAAATCTTTAGAACATCTTTTTTCGGGAGATTCTGCTCGAAATTCTTAACTTTCTCAGTAAGATCTTAACTTTTATGAAGCAATCATATCATCGTTGGAATCAGAATAAAAACAGGGCTTGATTGATGTGCAAATTTTCGTTCTATCTCATCGGTTGAGTTTTCTTCAAATTTTTAGGTCGGAAACTCACGGAGATTGCCAGAAAAAAAAACAGAAACCATCTAAAGATGACGAAGTCCATATGAATCGGGTTCTTTTTGCATCCTAATTCCAAATATGGTATTATAGCTTCATAAAAGTTTATTTCTCATTGAAAAAGTTGAGGAATGTGCGAAGAGCCCGTCAAAGAACAGATTTGATGAAGGTACGGACCCTTTGTGCAAATCTTTCCGGATGTTTTGATGGCATCGGACCGAACGTAAAAGGTTACACATTTAGTTCAAATTTGGTGCTGTTAGTAGGATTTTGTCTGGGGTATCTAGGGAAGACCAGACTTGGAGTCAGTGTCGGCAACCAGTCCGAAACCGGCTGATGTGTTGATTGTCGACCCGATCCGGTTGAAGTTTTCAAACTGGTCGGGTTTCTCTGGTTTTGCGGTTTTAATCGTGCAGAAATATGAGCACGAAATTTGCCAACAGACGAACTTCTAGTCGTCGTCAAAATCACGGCTCTTCACTGTAAAACTATGCTTTCTTCTATCAGAAAAAAGCCGTCGGATAACAGTGAATGCATTAAAGACGCTCTCAAAAGGTTCGGTGGTCATTAGAAGCTAGCCTCAGTATAACATAAAACTTTTTCGCTTCGAAATTTGTACCGAATGTTTCTAGGATAATTTTAACTAACTGTCAGAAATTCTCGATGCGAACTAGTTTCCATTCGTGTTTTCATAATATGAATATCAGAAGACATTCATTTTCGTTGTGTGAGCTTTGTGAAATACAACCATATGCAGCTGCGACGTTATTTAGATATCACAAAACCTAATAATATGACGTGTAGTGTAAAAATCCAACTTTGTCCTTCACTTTGCTTTTCATACTGACGTACTCGGGTGTGGGTGTGTCGGTGTGGGTGTGTCGGTGTGGGTGTGTCGGTGTGGGTGTGTCGGTGTGGGTGTGTCGGTGTGGGTGTGTCGGTGTGGGTGTGTCGGTGTGGGTGTGTCGGTGTGGGTGTGTCGGTGTGGGTGTGGGTGTGTGGGTGTGGGTGTGGGTGTGGGTGGCGGTATGGGTGAATAGAAGACCCACACCCACACCACCCACACCCAACCACACCCCACATCCACGCCTACATCCACACCCACACCCCTAATTTGATAGATCTCAATGTGCTGATTATAAATATCACGTTTTTAAAAAAATTAATCGGATAAGAAAAAAGATCTGAAGCACTCTCTGAAACCCGTCAAAAATGGTTTTTGACCTGAAGATCCATGAAAATCTAATTCAAACTCGTTGAAAATAGACTTATTCGGCCCAGAGTTTTTTTCTTCTCTATTAGAATCTATCAAACCCTTTGAGTATGTATGTGACAGCTCATCCGGTCATTTTAAAAGAACGTGAGCTGTCATAGACCTAGTACTGATTTGATGAGCTATTACTGTAGGATCTCTTGCATCATTCAAGAAAAATCCAAAATACCGGTATCTCTCGACAGTACATTTCTCAAATTTTTGACAGTTTTTGACGTATACTGTTTTCTTTACTCTTTGTGCTAGTGACTGAAATTGGATGGATTTGTAGTGTCGTACTGTTCTCTAGCAAATGAGGCATCCGTGGAATAAAGTCAAAATATTGAGCACACTCTCAAGATAGGGACTTTTAGAAATCAAAATAAACTCTTAAAATTTGTTTTAGCTCGTGTTTTTCACAGGCAAAACAAAATAGACTAATATTTTGAATTTGACTACAGCTTGACTAGACCTTTCGTTTGAGATATTTAAATCGAAAAAAATGCCTCCGACGGCCTAGAATGATTTCTGGCAAATTCTCTGTTAATATATGTTCCATTTTATTTCGAAAAGTAGTATTGTTTTGAAAATAATAACTAAGATAATGCGACTAATGGAAAAAATAGTAGATTAGTGTTATTGTACATTCTCATCCGTAGTAACAGTTTTAGATTTCAAATATTGTAGTTATTTATTTATTATTGAGTAATTACAATAATCTGCTAAATTTTGAAAGATTTCACTTTTGTTGGATACGAGAATGATGAACTGTAAAATTACTTGAAAAGCTCTGCGACACTCGTTTGAGATCGTCGGAACAAATCATGGATTTTTTATGTATATTTGTCAGTATCTTTTCATTGATTAATGTCATACACTCATGAACAATGGGTTTCGTGTGACATATGAGAAAGTATCTTTAATTTTCCAAATGACATCACTTGAGCTAAAATATCATACTGAAATAGATATGACTTCTTATAAGGTTGCTAAAATTTTAACGTTATGAAGACTCATTGTATTCCAATGTTTCACAGATAAATTCAATATTAGTGTAAATTTCTTGAATTCCTTTAGTTTCTTAAGCTTTTAGAGTTTCTTGGATTTGAAGTATATTTATTAGTGAAATCAGAGACAAAGATTAGTACTCGATACCATGAATGAAGTATGATTAGATATTTCATGTTGTCAATTTTAACTCAGTAAACATTAAACATTTTTTCTTCTAATAGTACTCTTATCATAATAAAGTTGAATCACAATAAATGAAGTTTGTCTCGATGTTGGATTTATATGTGAATAATACTGTTCACTAATGTCCTATGCAACTATGCGTTGGTTTGTGTTGATTTCTAGAATATTACTGTTTGTCATTGGATGAATTTGATTGCCATCATGCAGTCGCAGTATTCTGTATACCAATCGACCGAGTTCTTTTCTATATAGGTGAGCCGAAACGAGGTGCAAAATGAAGGACGTAGCATAGGAAAAATGAAAGAGAAGTTGAGCTATGGCGCGGATAAAAGAAAAGACAGGCGTAGTTTTAATTGTGTTTGGCATGATCAATATTAGATATGTTACACACGGTGGTACAGTCAGTACAATATGAGTGCTCACTTGAAAGAAAAGCATGCGGGCAAGTTGATTTTCAGTGCGACGATGACGCGAGATTACGATAGGAATGACACGCATTTGTTTTGTATTGTAGATGGTCATTATACCGAAGAGAGCCATGAGACAAGGTGCAATAATAACATAGAGAAAAACTTGCATGATCGGATACATTTCTTGATAGATGGTGTCAGTTCGAATACGACATCCCAATGTGTCGATTGATCGTAAATCGATCAGAATCGCAGTATTTATGTAGAAGAGCATAAAAAATATGAAGGTGAACAGAATCGCCCATCCACTTATTTTGACATTGTTGAACTTTCGAATCTGTGCACTTGTTGAGCTGCCACAGTATCGATCGATTGAGGCGAGTACGATAAAGTATGGTGATAATGTTGTACATATGTGATAGATATATACAATGAGTTTGCACGAGATAAGGCAGAATTTGGTCAGAGAAAACTGATATCCATCGTCCAAAAGACGATAAAGAAGCATTACACTTGTGTAGAAAAGATTGTTGCAAGCAAGGGCCAGAAAATAGCGAGAACAAGCGTGAGAATAGAGGACAGGTCTAATAAGAACGGCAATATTGAGCGAATTTCCTGTTATACCAATAACCATGATCATAGGCACGATGATTCGCGTCAATTGGATTGAAAGTTGCGTTAAAAAGTCAGTCATCATTTCTTTCTTCTTGTGTTTTTGTTTGAGTGGGCAAATTTAGTTTTTCTGTGATCGTCTTTCGAAGTGCGTCATTATATACATCTTCTATGTTCATTATTACAATTACGTCTTCGAAATCAAAAGACCCATCTTCTTATTAGTATTAAGCGTTTAAGATAAAAATAATTGTCTGATTATTAGAATTAATCCCTTAAGACAAAATGATCTGCCAACACGAAACCTCATTACTGAGTCCTATTGGAATGATCCATATTACTTGGAGATCGCTCTCTGTCATTTGACAACACAATGGTTCATCTCAATCATGATATTCCAATGTTCTACGTTTCATTTTTGATTATGACACGATTGCAAACTGTTCGGTTCATTCGACATTGATAAACTCAGATGGAAAATAGGTCACTAAACATTGATAACTGGTAGTTTTCTACAATCGAGATAGAGCTAAGGAGAAATAATTAGAGATGATTATTTATTTTTCACTTTAGCTTTTAATTAAATAGTGGCATCTTCAATCGAAAGAGCAAGAGAGATGGTGATAGTGTTTACGCCTGACTTGCTGAAACCAAATTTTTCAATAAAATAAGTCAAATAAGATGATAAAAGCTATCTTCTTGAAACGAATATAATCGTCACGTATGCAGATTCTGCAGAGAAATCAGTAGAAAAGTCAAAAAAGTATCTTGAGGCTGTGAGTCAAAAGATCACATGTAGGGCAGAAGAAGAAGAAAAAGAAAGAACGAAATTCTATCATTGACTAGTATCGACAACATATGTTTGAGTTTAATAGTTGATCAACGTCTATTTGCTAAAACACATGAATTATTCAAATGTGAATTGAAAAGATCATTCACAGCTTAATGTAATGCTCAACGACACGGCATGTGACTTTCAATATTGGTCAATTGCTCAAAAATTCTCTTTCTCCATTCATCATGCTAAAACTGATTAAGGCATGCTAACTCAATGATTATGTCAGCCGGATTAGAACATTCTGTGATCATGACCGTAATTGCTACATATAGTTGTTCATGCATTCAATGGTCGACAGAATTTATTTGAACTCGAAAATCTAATACTCAAGAGTGTTTAAATAATAATATAAAGAAAAATTATGATATATTGAAACAGTGAATAATAACGTAAATGCAATGAGTTTTACAGTGCGATAAATATCATTCTATAGACTATTGTCTCAGTTTGTGTAGATATTAGTAGACTAAAAACAAGGACAAAAGTAGTATCAAAAAGTTTTAAAAAAAACAATTTGACCAGAAGCAAGTAAAGGAAAGATGCAGAAAGGTACTTAAATGCGATTAAAGGATTAAAAAAGGAAAAAGAAGCAGAAAAAAAGAAAAATGCATACTAGTGTAGCCTTTAAGGCTAACATGTAGAAGTGACATATTTTAAATAAGCTAGAAGTATAGCCTAAATCTCTAATACTTCGAGAAAAATTAACACTTTTCAATATTCTTTTCTAAACTGTGCTTGCCAAACGAGTACATAAGACTCTTTGCTGTGAAGAAGTAAGTTTAATGGAAGATCTTGTACCATTAACTTCGACCCATTCTTCAGTAGCACCATGATACACTAAAAATAGATACATCTAAAACTTGTATGTTTTGTGTAATTCCATCAGGTATGATTCTCAAAACTACATTGGTCTTGTTGAATAAAGCTTTTACGTCTTCATTGAAATGACAACTACAAAATTCTGTAAGAAACGTTTTCGAATAGCCATCTCTTGTTTTATTTAACCGATGTTCAGCATAGTGCTTCATGATAGACGAATTGATGGAAGCACTAGTACTGAAATAAACTTTGTCGATTGTATCATTTTCTTTTTCTGATATCTGTTCTTTCCTGTTAAAAATTAAAGCTGGCCCAACTCGACTATTATCATCCCCAAAACAACTGAGCCTTATTATCTAAATGACGTCCGACTTCATTTGGTCTGTTCACATGATTTATGTTGATTTTACTTTCATTGTCAAATAAAGCAAGCAGATTTTCGTCCATATTTCAAATGTTACGATCAAGAAATGATCCTGATACGACTAGAATCTTTAAGGAAATACACTTTTTCACCTTCATGCACTAAATTTGTGAATATAATTCATTCTTTTTTTATTTCTCTTGGTGCTTTTGATTTTTCATCGTCGGGATTCGTACGTTTTCATGTAAACAATTGTATTAACTATTGATCAACTTCTTTGTGACAAGTTTTCGCATCAGCACCTTTGAAACGTTTCATTTGTTTTCGTTCTTGATAAGTAATAGTTGTTCTTGGTTTTCTTAATCACTCCCAAAGTTGTTTTCTACCACAATGATTCTGTGGACTAACTTGAGAAATATTTTTGCATTTTTTAAAATTCATTGATGGCATTTAACAGCTCTTGAACACTCCAAGAGCGATGTTTTAAAGACGCATCTTCGATGGATTTGTTGTTACTGTAACAAGATTTTGTTGACTAAGTTAGGTTGATTGTTGCATCAAACACGGAAAATATTGGATAATAAATTTGAACTTGTTGTTGTTCATCATCGTCTTCCTTGTTTTATACCTCGTTAGTAATATTCGATATATCTATTACATCACCAAGCATTTGAATAACATTTTCAATGACTTCGTCGTCTGAGCTAATTGAAGAATCAGACTCACTATCATTTGCTTAAGTTAAACAATATAATGGTAATAAGTAATTTTCTTCCATTCCGAATGAGTTTTTATTAACAAACATTGCAGTAGAAGTATTAAAATGGTTATATCACTGCATCTTATCACAAATTAGAACACATAACAAGAAATATTTTTTTCATTAAAGAGTTATTGACGTATCACAGCTGACAGATGAAGTTCGTCAGTCCAAGAAGAAAAATATATTCACCAATGTCAATGATTCTGAACTTAAGAATATGTCAAGATTTTTTTCGATTTGTTACAGCCGCTTCCTGCCAGAACCGGTTCATACTTCTTGACCTGATGATATATGGATTTATCTTTTGTTGAATTCTTGGAATTCTACTGAGTTCACAATTTCTAGATTGTGTATATTGCTGTACGTTTCATTCTATTGTCGCTAGATGAAAATAAAAAACATTTAAGTGAATCTCAGTTGTTAACTAATCGTCGCAAATCAATGAAATTAATAAAATAGTTAGAAATCAATAGAAACCAAGGCTTTTGATTGTTTGTGTAATATTTAATAAAATTTCCTCATTATTTATGTGCCTAATCTAACGTATTATTCAACATGAACTGCACTTCGAAGGAACAATGAACATGACAAGTTGGCTAGCAATATTCTTGCAATCGTCTTGTGCATAGCGACGTCAATAGTTCTCGAGTCGTGAACAGCATAAGTAAATGAACTAAACGACGGATGGGTGTGGGTTTGTGAATGAAGAGAATGTCTAGGTTTGCACCCACATCCACATCTTCAATGTTAGAAGATCAAAGGTGAGGGATCTCGATTCTTTTATCATGATTATTTTTCGGTAAAATCTGTTAACCCTTCTAATTTTTATCTTATCGCGCTGATCTCAACACGTAGTTCAAAAACTTCTTAATGATATAATGAAAATCAATATTTTGATTAGTGATTAAAATCACAAAATCAGTTTGTTTTCCCTTGGTATTATCACATAATGCAGCATGTTCTTCTGATTTTGGAAAAATCATTCTCGCATTAATGGCTGGTAAATATCGAATACAGATTCGGGATGATAAGTCAATGAGAGCTGCATTGACTGCGAACAATCGAAATCATCAACATAAATCTATTGTACTATATGAAGATACCATCTATTTGCTATGTATTCAATTCAAATGCACTAAGTCGTCAAGCACACCGTCAGATAGAAACAACTGCTATGCTTTTCATGGCGTGGCTGCCTGAATTGATCTCAACAATCATGGAAAATATGAGGATACAGAATATGCAGCTCCCTATCGTTGGCCGCTCACTAGCTATTTACCACAAGGCAATTATGATCTAAAAATATATATACCTATAATCGATGAAGCAAAGACAAAAACTGGACCATATCTTCTCCGTCTTGATATAATATTAAATGATCAGTAACATAAAATATGTGACAAGAATACCTACAGAGAGACGCGATAATATAATGCTATCATTGCTCGAAAAATGACGCAATTAGGTAAATACTTTTCATCAACGAACTAGAAACATAGAATCTTATGAGTATGAATTAACTATTTCTATTACGAACAATTTGGTTTGTGTAACACGTGATCTCAAAGTTGAAACAATTTATTTCTACAGTCATGAGGATAAATATTTAGGAAAAGAGTCTAACATTTCAAGTTTAGAATAAATTGTGAACTTTAACAGACATCGAAGATTTTTCATCAAGTGAGGTAAAAGACACTCTTTTGCGCAGCTTTTCAGTTCAAGAAAATACTCCCAGTAACCTATTTTGATTATGATAAATTTATATTAAAATTGAAGGAAAATACGATCATTCAGATACCGAGAAATAGTATCTTCATAATTTCAAACTGTATCATTTATAGATGAAATGTTGAAAAAGGTACATGATTTTATGCAAAAACCATCGTCTTATCTCTGACATAGCCTCGACCTTGTTTTTTTCCTAGACATAGAAACTAATGTTTGTTTTTGAAAGTACAAATAATACGGGCTTACTGTCAACTACATTCATCAGTAATCGAATTGTAGACTAAATTCCATAGGACGAAGATTCTATTAACATGTTCTCTAAGAAATATTTCTGATTCATCATCTATGGTCAAAAACAGAAATACGATTAAAACGAAAGAAGACTTCTATTTAGGCTGAAGATTGAATATTTCGAGAACTACAATTACTAAAGGTAGGAAAAATAAATCTGGCTGCTTATATTTTTCATCGTATTCCATGTTCCTATTTATACTAACATGATTAAATAGTATCGGAGAATTGAGCTATATGAAAATAAATATGAGGTCATAGGAGAACTGAAAATGATTCGCGCTATCTATTTATCGGAAATGGATATACTCATTAACGAGTTCGATCTTGATGAAAAATACAAGAACTTGTAACAAATTAAATCCGTTCGATAAGACATAATAGAATTGCACATCATGCAAAAGCAGTTTTAAAATTTCTACGATACGATACGCTACATAGTTTTCTCAGTAAAATTTTCAAAGAACATCTACGTAGTTTACTAAATTCTCATTATTTTCGGTTGATATTGGTGGCCCATATTTGACAATAAATCATTCAGTATTTTCTCAAATCATTGACAAAATCGTACTTATTTTAATGACCGGTGAGCAAGAATCATAGATACGCGATGATACATCAATGAATATTGTCGTCAAACAGCATCAAAACTGATACCCCGTGGTCGTTACCTTATATGAAAATAAGGCATATCGAATGCGTATTCAATTATATTGTGACCGATCCTAGAGCAGGGGTTCATTTAACGTCGATTGCAACCTTGCTTATGACGTCAATGTCTTTATTGATTTAGACAACGATAGAATATTCGACGAAACAGAAAGTATTGTTCCTCATCGATGGCCACTACGTAGTACTATGACACTAAGCATTTATGATTTGGAAATTCCGATACCCAGTAACGATGAATCAACTATAAGAAGTGGATTATATTTCTTGTGGGCTATGGCGAAGTCAAGTGACGAATATGCGAGAAAATGTGACGAAATTAACTACGGTGAAATACGAAATTACATAGTCCATATTATTTCAAATGCAACAATGGATGCGATTTTTTCTGAGCCCGTCATTAACCCACAAAAGAGTCCATCTCATTCAGTTTGAGCCGCTAAAGCATATGATGCGTTATGAGAGTTTCCCCGGAAACTCAATTAAACATTGATGAAGGAGATATAGAACATATAGAGATATTGGAGATATTGATTAGCCAGTGCAGATAATCTTTAAATAATGCTTGACTTTTAAACTAGATCTCCTATATCTCTGTATCTTCTATATATCCTCCGTCGATGTTTAATTGAGTTTTCGAGGAAAATCTCCGAAAACATCTAATCATTTAGACTGTGTATCACATGAATTCATTGAATCATGTTTGATTTCTTAGTCGATAAGTGCAAAAAAAATCGTCTCAATATTGGTACTTTTCCACAAAAGATATAAAACAAGCAAGTAATAATTGAAATATTCTCTAGAAAAAAAAACAACACCAACAATAGTACTAATAAATTATTCAAATCAATGCTCTTTAAACACTTCTTGATTTGGTTTAGCATCAGATGATGAACTGAGATTTCAACAACAACAAAAAAAATGTCAAAGTCTTGTGAGACGAATTATTTGTTCAGTCGCGTTCGAAACGTGCTCCAGAACGAATGAGACAATAAATTCTCTTATAATCCACCTCTACATTATACAATGTTACCAATACATTTAAAAAAACGAATAAACGATAACTACTCGTATGAAGCCTTCGCATTTCATCGTTGACGTTATCCATCCATTTGTAATTCTGTGCACAACCAAGTCATTGCAGAATCACAAGAAACTTATGAGACAAAACGAACATAGATACTCTCAAATGAAAAGAAAAAATTCGAGTACACAAACTATATAACGAGCATACATTTCAACGTAACATATTTCTCAACAACTTTCATCAACGTCAGACAAAATTATTCCCCCTCTTCTTACATTACTGATACACGGTGGGCAACCAGGCGGACATGACCGAAAGTTCTATTTTCCAAAGTTCAAATATTGGAATGAATACATCTATGGTTAGTCTATCTTACCCTAAAACTAAATTTCCAGAAATCAAGTCAAACCCTGGAAAAGTCCATGGTCAAAAAATTTGTTCATAAATCGTTAATTATACGGAGAAGATTTTTGTTATTAACTTATTAAAATATTTTAAAATGAAAAACTATCTCAAACGAATGATTGACCCATAAGCTTCATTGTGTGCAAAAATTATTTCGATCGAACAAGAAATGGAGTAGAAAAAAA
>CAJNSZ010000170.1:105850-156855 GCA_905329745.1 Rotaria sp. Silwood2 | reverse complement strand
AGATGAATAGAGAATTTTACGCACTATCGATTGGTATAAATTCTATTCTGATATTCATTTGATTTGGAAAATCAATTTAGAAAAAAAAGAAAAAAAAAGTAAAATTTTAGTACTTGTCAACTGTGATCACATTCGCTATTTTTTAACTATTGATTAACAGATAAATGTGAGAAGATGGATAAGTATATGGGAAGATAGAGAATTTCAAGCTCTATCAGAATATGTGATTACTTTTTTTAAAGCTTATTTTTAATATCGAAAAAAATTTGAAAAACTATGCGAGATGTCAATGATTGTATTAGGTATATCGAAATGGGGTACTAAAGGTGTGTTCACTTCATTGGAAGAATTTTTTTATACAGCCGTCCGAACAAAAATATAAAAATACAGAAAGATGTAAAATTTCACGGGCTTCCCGAATATGTCGTTAGTTTTTAAAAAATATGTTCTTTTGGGAACAATATCCTCAAAATACAGAGGGAAACTTATTTTTGCCAGGGGTATATATGAGAGAGGCAAAGAGCGAATGGCTTTTCACTGTGTTTTTTTTCTAATGCTTGTATGCTTGTACCGGATATTGCGTTCTCAGAACGCTGATTTGGTTGAAAATGAGATCTAGCGTGGTGAGCGTCTGTGCCGGAAAGAAGATATTAGTATATAAGAAAGATGAGAAAAGAATGACGATTACTGTTTTCTTTTCTAACGCCTCAGGTATATGGGTGTGTGGGTGCCGGTGTGAGGTGGCAATGTGCGCAAGGGTGATTGTAGCTCATTTCTACCCCAGAACCATCCACACCCTATTAATGAAAACGACTATATTTGACAAGAAATTTTTCAGTTTGCAGATGACATATTAGAATAACAAGGTCAAAGAATATACGCGAGTTCTACATATCAGCTCGAAACGAACTGTGCTAACAATCATTTTGTTTCATTTCTGATAACATATCGAAATTTATTTTTTTTAGGTATCTAAAGCAGTATTAATAGCTCTTAAACTATCAATCATTTTCTTAACACCTGCCATTTGAGTACCTAATTTATTAGCATAATTAGGAGAACCATAAGCCCACCAATCCCAGCAACCGTCTCGATTTGAAGGATCAGTATGTGTTGCAATAATTTGTGGAAAGAATATAATTATATTATTAAGTTCAGCAACGTCCAAGTAACCCGTTTTCTTAGCAAATACATCACCAATACGCCATTTACCTAAGAAAAGTAAATGAATTCTACAAACACAAAAGGAAAAAAACAAAATTTTTCAAACCTTGTAGACATCCATGAAGAGCAACATGAATTGGACATTTCTTTCCTTTAGTACAATTTGTTGGATAATAAACATAACCTACTTTATCGAAACCAGATGCATCAATCGATGAAATTTCACTTGAACCAGGAAGTTTAAATGTTTGTAATTGAAACAATGATTTTTGTGTAGTCTTTGATTTTTTTAACCAATTTGCCCAATATAAAAAGATATTTTTATTTTTCAAATCTGTTCTATTGATAGATTCTGGATTCATAAGTGCTGGTTGTTCAATAGCAACAAATTGACCGGTAAGTGGTACTGGCTTTGTAGGTTTAGTAAGATTTCCACCAAATATGTGATTTAACACATCATAAGCCAAATAAAAAGAACTATTTGAAAAATGAAAGCAATTACAAAGTTAATTTAATTAATATGTTACTATTTTTTTTTTCACGTACCAATTATTAATAAAGTACTTTAAATCAGGAAATTCACATAACCCACCAAAATTATCTGTTATAAAACCATGAGTAGCCCGCATCTCGTAATTAGTTTTTATATTAGTACCAAATGATGAAAATATTTTTTCATTGAGTTTAACAACATCTGGAAAAACAACAGGATCAAATCGACCAGAAAAAATATATACTGGATCATTTTTAAGATTTGATATTGGATCAGCAGTACCAGCTGAAACATATAATTCTAATTGACTTATAAGTTTTTCGACAGGAATTAATGTTGTTGGACCATACAAGCAAGTATCAACTCTAGTCGAACTACCTTCAGCACAATAATATGGAGGACCAGCAAGAATACCACTTCCACTGATTGTAGATGAAAATACAAGATGTAACTGAGCTGTCATTGCACCACCAGAAGATAAACCTGAGACCGTAACATCAGTTCGTGGTATACCTTCAGTTATTGAAGAAATAAGAACAATAATATAAAAAAAAGTCCACATTCTAGAATTGCTAATTTCAATCAATCTGAAATTATCAGAAAATTGATCGACTTATACAACGATGCAAAACAAAATATATAAGAAATTAACTGGAAAAAAACGATAAATATATACGAAATATATGGTGAAATCGAATTATCAAGTCATTGTTTCTATATCAGAGTACATCCTTTTCGCTTCTTAATCGCTTATTAAGACAATATCTAAGATTTGAAAATTATTCATTAGATAAGAAAAGAATTTATGTATTTCAAACATACAATGAATTTGTCTCACCCTCAATCCTCCAAACAACAAACATTGCAGATGAACAATAGTTTGTTTCTGTCTGAACATACCAACATACTCAAAGCAAAATTTCGCCGTTTTTCTGCTTTTTCTGTATATCTGGTCGCAAATTGCACGTTTTTGGCATTACAATATGGTAACTACAGTGACTACGTTAACACTGAATTGATTCATTTGTTTTTTATTATCTTGTTATTCTTCGTGCTATTCTCATCAAATACCTTTTCTTACTTATCTCTAATATTTGTAACATGCTTCTTTTTCTATTCACCCGAAGATAAGTTAAAATGTGAGATAAAAATGCAAAGATCCTCTCATATACGGTGAGATAGACGCACCAACCGTTTACGCAACGGTTCGGAAGTGATCTAACTTTTCATTATTCTTTTTACTCGATTGCGATGATGCACCACATATCCTGAAAAGAAGAAAACGTTGGACCGGGATTACTTCAAAACATTGTGAGCAAATGGAGCTCATTTGGAAATATTTTTCTGATACATCAAGTGTGACTCTCTGCTATTGACATAAACACATACACAGACTCCCCAAAGACATCAATTTTCTGAGATTTCTTCAATTTTTCGAAGTGTCTTGATTTTCTCGCTGATATATCATGGCCAATTCTTGTATGCTTCTATTTCAAATCAGTGGTGGATCTAGAATTATTGTGCTATGAGGCTAAGAAATTTGCATCGAAATTCGACTTGATGCTTTCTGAAATAAGCACAAAACATTGATTTTAATATAAGGGTGTGTGGGTGTGGGTGGATTAGTGAGGATGTGGGTGTGATCGAGGAAAAGCTCAATACGCACACCCACATCTACACTACCCACATTCACACACACCCACACCTTTTTTAGGTAAATTTTGTATTTTTAATTCAACGCATTAAAGGATTGAAAATGATAACATAAATTGTGCCCATTTAATCTGCTTCACTCGTTAGTTATATATAAAAAAGAAGCAGTCTGGTAATTGTTTTTTTTTGTCCTAAATGATTTAGCGTAACTGTTATAGATGATATAAACAAAACAAAACAAAACACATGAAACCGAATGAGAAAAAGTTAACAGCACAATGTCAAGAAATTTGTTACAGAGCAAAACACTTTGTGATTTATTTTCACATGGAAGAAAAATATTTTTTGAAACCTTATTGGAATATAAAGGTCTACAATATGATAAAAATCATATCTATTCTTAGTAAAATTCATTTATTTTATTGTTTCGTTGCAGTTAAAGAGTCAAAACATAGAAAAAGACTATAGTATAGGCGCAAATTCTTTTTCAACTATAATCAATCTCACTAAAGCACACGTGTAAATAAACTATAAGTTCATACAATCTTGATCAATTATGGATTATTTATTAGAATTTCTTTAAAAATTTTGATAAATATTATATTTTAGTTTCTAGATTATTTAAATAGTGATATTTATGAAAATAAACAATATTAAATAAGACAATAATTGTTTACCAACATCAAAAGTATTTTAACTGATGAAGAAAATCAACATCTATCAAAATGATCAAATTCAATATTATTAGAAGATGAATCTAAATATTAAAAAAATCATACCTAAAAAAAAACAATCCAAAAGATTAACATAAAAAAAGTAGACACGTACTGAACATTCAAAAAGTTATTTCGAATATCTGATATTTGAGATTTTATTAAAAAAATTGAATTAGATCAATTTTGATCCAATACAACTAATATTAATTATCTTATATCATTTTTTTGTAATAAAAATATTTTTCATTTAGCTAATTTATCAATTAAAGAATGTGAAAAAGTTCGTAAGAAACATGATTCTGAAAAAGTATTAATTGAGATGCAAGCCAATGCTCTTAATGTCAAAGATTAACTTGTTTTATTTTAATTATTTATTTTCTAAAATGATCTTTATCGTTTTAAAAGGCATGTAAAAGGTGGCTGAACATTAAGAAGAGAAAAAGATTGAAATACTGATGAAATTTATATGAATACTTAACGAAAACCAACATACAGTAGGGAAATTGTAGATGATGAAGAAAATTCTAATGACAACTCATCTGATCATGAAAAAAATGTCTGTTAAAAAAAACAACAAGTTATGAAAAACATATTTCAATTTATATGAAAAGAAAAAATTAAATAGAACTTTTAAAAGATAATTATTATTTATTTTGAGGGTGTGACATTTTTTATCATAAAGTCAAATATATCTTTATATATATATTTTTTTTTTGGTGTAAGTGGATACGGTTGAAATGAATATTCTAACACTAAAATATCTACATCCCAATTAAGTTCAATCTACTGATATAACATAGATTATATGGATGATTGAATATATGTTCATGGAATATTGACGATGATCAAAACTTAACTAATACCATCAATACTAACTCTACATGAGAATAAAGAGAGAAAAAATAAAGTTCTCTCTCTTCCTCTTTCAAATAAGTATAGGTACTCATATTTTTTCAATGAATTTTCATTTCAATTTTCGGAATAAATTCTTTTCTGTTTTCTTTCTATTTTAGATTGTTCTTCAACTAAACAATAACCAAAAGCAAAATTATTCCAAAATAAATATTGTGGATGTCGTTTTGAACTTTTTTTTTCATTTTTATATTAATATATTCATCGAGATCATTTCAGATAAATAATTATAGAATGACTCACTTTATTTTACTAGTATTTTAGTCATTTTATTCTATTTATACGAAACATCAAAGATTTTTTTTTAAATTTTTATATGCTTTGATACTGCAATTGATTACTCTATCTAGTAAATAGTGTTCAGTTAATGTATATTGAATCTATTGATAAGAAAATAAATAAAATTCAATCGCTCAATAAAAACAACTTTGACACAAACTAAGAAAACTAATAATTGAAAAAGAGAATTTAAAATATTCAATAAAAGATTTTTTGAAAATTACTCAATTGTTTTGTAAAATTGAAATATGTGCATATATATTATTTGATCAAGTATACAATGGATAAATATAAATAAATTTATTCTCTAATAATTGATAATTATTTGAACTAATCGAAGACAACATCTGAAAATTTAACAGAAAAAAAAATATTTATTTTATTTGTGTTTCTTAAAACTCATTAAGGCTTTTTAATGTATTCCAACTAAATCAAATGAAAATATTTAATTAGATAGAATAATCAATGATCTACCATAAACTATACATAAATAATGCACTTCTGATGTTTTGTGTAAATATTCAAAAAATCAAAAAGATCTATTAAAGCTAATTGAATCATATTTTACTCATCGCTTAATCTCTTTGAGCAAATTTTTTTCTTGTTTTTAGTTTAAGGTGAGTAATTGTATTTCTATTTCAGGCATCATCTAGGTAAGTTTTGATTTCTTTTTACATAATTTTACAATTATTAATATAAGTTGTCTTTTCTTTTTTAGATTCATAACATCACATCCAATAGAATGTAGGTACGTTGATTTTTGTATTTTAACTAATCTTCTATTTTATCTCTCAAGCTTTAAAAGGGATTTTTCGTTACGGAGAAATAGTTGATTATTAATTTATAAAATCTTATCATGTCTTCCGGATTGACCGTAAATACCTGTCAGAAACGTTGTCAGATAGTTCGAGATCACCCACACACACGTGTGAATACAATAGAATCTGAGAATGTAAAGAAATCGAATCATATTTATTGAAAAGCAAAGAAAAACTAGCATATGCATAATGATTTAAACATTTGAGACAATGCTAAATTTTTGTATTCGATTATTATAGCGATCGACAACGTAGAGATTGCCATATCGATCGAATGATAAACCAAAGGGCCAATTGAGTTGATTCGATTTTCCTCCTTGACCATTTCCACCAACAATGATATTTCCTTGTGTAGCTCCTTTAGGCCATCGCATAATTCGATCATTTCCTGCATCAGCCACATAGACAGTGCCTAATTGATCAGCAACAATTCCTCGAGGATATGAAAATTGTGTATAATTATTTCCTCGTCCTTGATCGCCAGCTACAACAATGCCTTGTCTTGCATCTTTCAACCATTTAATAACGCGATGATTGTTCCAATCAGATACGTACACTGAATAATCTCGATCGACGAATACGTATGTTGGCTCATTGAGTTGATCGAAACGATTTCCATTTCCATTACCACCTGCAACCACTGTTCCTTGAGATTCTCCTCTTCGATATCGTCTCACTTCATGTTTTTCTTTGTCAACAACATAGAGAGATCCATTCTCATCCATTGTCAAAGCCACACAAGTTATGTTGAAGATGATTATTTCTCCATTTGTTCCATTTTGACGAGGCCATCGTATCACTCTTTTATTCCAACCATCACATATGATGAGACAATCTGTATCTTTGTCAACAATAACATCATATGGATAAGACAATTGATGATCTCCACTTCCTTGTCCATTTCCACCAGCAACCACTTGGCCATTGATCGCATCTATTTTCCATTCCATAATCCTATGATTGTTGGGATCAGCGACATAGATTGTTTGTTCATCATCCACAAACAAACCCCATGGATTGTTGAGTTGATCAGTTTCATAGCCACTTCCTTTTCCTCCAGCTACTGTAATACCATTTTGTTCCCAGTAAGCATTTGGAAGAATGTCAATGGCGCTTCCACGTAATGGATGAACTGATATAGAGGGAAAAACGAGAGGATCAGTTGATAATATAAGAGAGAAAAGAAAAGGAGTAATACTATAGAGAGGAAAAAGTGAAAAGTTCATTTGAATTATTGTAAAATCAACGTCATTCAAAGTTTTTTTATTCATTATTAAATTTCTCTTCTTAATGAATGTTTTATTTGTTTATTTAGAATAAGATGACACTATCAAAAATTTATTTACTTTGTTTCTCGTTTTGACTTTGTTTATTAGTAAATTCATTATTAAATATCTATTAATACTGTGTGTACAAAAAGTTTGACAACATTTGGTATTTTTCAAATACTTCAGTAGAGATCAATCGTGTAATCAATTGGAACTTGCTCATACAAATTTTATATAGAAGTGTAGATGTGGGTGTGCCTTCTCTTTTCACCAACAGCCACACTCACAACCTTTTTTTTCCTTGAAAAAAGAAGAAGGTCACGGTAGTCATTCTTTCACAAATCATATATGTGTTTTTTAGTGTTTTAAAAAATGTGATCATGAGCATTTCTCTACATATATATATATATATATATGTATATATAGATAACATTAAAATTTAACATCCTTTTATTGATTAGTAAATTGACCGAGAAACAATCTGGAAGAATATGAGTACTTCAAAAAAAAAACAAAAAAACATTAAAAATAAAAATGTTCATTATATTCATGTAAATTTTTATAAAACCTTTTCGTTTAAAGATATATAATGAGATATAATCAACTCTATTAAAAATATTCAATTATTTATTATACTAATTTTCATTTTAATTTCAGAAGAATTCGAAAATGTTTATAGATAGATTAAGAAAGACAAAATAAAAAGCTCATATATTTACCCGAATGATACAAAAGAAAAATTAGGATAATCAGAAATTGAAATTATTTTATTTATTTTCTTATGTACTATTTTTTTTTTTGTGTTTATTAAATGTATACTAAAGAGTTTCTCTATTTTATTCTCATCTTGATATAATATCTCTACAAATATGTGAATATCATTAAAAATTCATTCATTTGACATATTATTTTATGCTTGTAGAGTCAATAGATTACTTATGTTACATTTCTTTTCATATATAATTTTCTTTCTTTTTTTTACACGTTAGTTGATGTGATAATATTATCGTAACGTTTTTTTTACTAGTTAAGATTAAATCTACGCTCACATGTCATTTAGATCTCTTAAAAGATTCGTCTTCGAGTCCACAGTTTTTAAAGACAATTAATCTTAATGTAAAACTATGATTTTTTTTTCTATAATGAAAGATTTTAGTTCCATCAAGCGACCTAAACTAAAGGTTAAATTATGATAAGAGTTTTAACCCATAAACTTAGAATCTCTTTCGACAATGTCATTACAAAAAAAAAACATAGAACTTAAAGTTGTTTCAAAAGAAAGTTAACATTAATGAACAACTTTTTAACATAAAAAATTCCAATTTTTGTTAATTATTTTGCACGTAAAGTTTAAATTCAAACCAACAATAAAATGTTATTTTTTCAAGATATAAATCTATTTTTTTGAGTTAAATAGTTTTGAATGATACATCTTATTTAAAGATAACATTATTACTTTCAACATATTTTATTCATTATATAAAACGATGTTTCTATCTATATAAAAGTTCTGAATTTTTAAAGAAAAGCTTTTATGTTACGCACTACTATTATATAAAAAGACTCTAAATTTGAGATAGTTACTAATACATAAGTTCCAATTTCTTGCAAAAGTTCCTCTCACAATTAAATTCATATGAGACACAAATTTTTGTACAGATGTCAACATATTTTTCAACTGTACAAAACTGATGAGTGTACGTCATTTTTAATTCTTACTTTTTCAAGGAAATACAGATATAAAAATTTTTATGTTTTCTAAAATTTTCATCTTGTATCTTGATATCATTTTTTAAATTAGAGAAAAATACAAAGGCTACAATGGAATTTATTCGAAAATTATTTCAACTTGATGTTTTTACAGAAATCTACCATTTATTTAAGAAAATTAAGTAGAGTAACATGTGAAGATATGATGATAAAAATTATTCGACTATTTTTCATTGTATTCATTTTGTAACATATGAATTATCACTTAATATAGACTATAATCAGTTGACATCAGTATGAAGAAAGTGTATTATTATAGAATAACACAATAAATTATATTTATTTATATTCATATTGAGTTTTATGTTTAAATATATAATATAGACATGTCACTTCTTTATCTACTTAATTCACAAAAAAATTGTTTAATGAAAAAAAATTGAAAAACATTTGAGGAAAGCTTTTAAAATATTTCTATTATTTTAAATAAAACGGAAAGTAGCAAGAATATGTAGGTGTTTTATATTGACTACATAAAAAATACACCAAAGCATGTTAATAAAAGATTAGTCTAGTTAGTTTTTTTCTCCAGCTTTCTGCAAAACATTTTTTGAAAAAACAAGATCAGTCATTCTGTGAATTATTCATAATAAAATATATACTAAATACGATATGTTCTAATAATTTTAGGACATTCAATTTACAATTAAAATTTCTTTATGATAGTTACCTATAAATATTTATTTTTCAATAAATTCTGCTCATTTAAATAAAATAATAAACAAGATCTTCATCCTCTTACATATATCTGCAATTTTTATGAAAATATGAAAGATTTAAAGACCAATTCATATTTCGCCACTTGTCTGCTGTACTCCCCAATATTATTTACAACTCGTGATTAAAACATATTAGATTAATCATATCGAGTAATACACAATATAAGAAAATAATTGCATGATTCAAACAGAGAAAGAAATAATATTTATTCTTTAATTTGGAATTCAGCTTAGTTTGAGAAATAAATTTATAAATAGGAAATCAATTCAATGTTGGATATAAGTCAGTTGAATATGAGTTTTATATTAAAATCATTAATTATTATGCTAGATGGTTATACTACTACTACTACTTTTTTGTCATTGAAATTCTATGCTTCTAAAAAACAAAAAATTTGCAATAAGTTCGATTTTTATCTGTTGTTTATGAAATGCGTTCTTGTCTTTATTTTTTAATAGTCATTTAGTTATTTTATAAATTGTTATGCAATAAAAGAAACTGTATATATGAATTTTTTAGAAAGTTTTCTGTTATACAAAATCCAGTTGTCTACTATTAAGCGAAGTCAGGAAATGCAGAACAGAGACATATAATTTATCTTATCATCACGATAAATATACAAATGTTCGAAAATTAACAAAGAAAACAAATAGAGATTTTTTTCTAATACGATAATTCTATTCAGACTAAATAGAATATTGATTTGTGAGGCGAGAAAAAAAATATTAGCTGAGTTTTCGTTGTAGAAGTGTTTTACAATTTTTTCTTCGAAGAATATTGTACTTTTAGATATTTCGTTCTGTATACTTCTCTTGTGTTATTTTCTTATTAGAGTTCTAAGAAAAATAGATCATGAAATAAAGTAGCAAAAGATTGTTAATATCATAATAATGATAGAAAAAATGATCTAGAGATATTTATCATTAAACAAGTATTAGAAACATAAAACAAAAATATACGTATAACGGTACCTATTTTACATTACAAATCGTTGATGATCATCTTTTAATTGTGAAAAAAATAGATAATAGAATAGAATCTAATTGTTCTGATAATAAACAATCCAGACATGTTTCCCTCATAAATTAAATGAAAAGCTGATCTTCAAGCGTTTATATAAGTTAAAACAAGAGAAATACATTTACCAATGAATTATCGTTATTTTATGAAAATTTCTCATAATAATTTATCTATTCGATCGTCTATTTCCACTAAGATTTCTATCACAGAAGGGAGAAGATTAATTCCAAAAATTTCTTTCTTATTTTTATACAGAAGATTGAAGAATCTCAACAATCAAAAGAATTTAATAAAGTTAAGTTATCTGAAAACTACAAAAAATTTATGAATTTGAGAAATTCCATTAAAAAAAAACAAAGAAGAGAATCTAACGATTTCTTAATGTCTAGAAAACACAAAAATTTCCAAGAAATACAGAAAAAGGAAAGAAACTGAGTATAGAAAATTTAGAATGAATTTAAAAAAAATAAACTATGATGAGATTCAAATGAAATAATGAACTTAAAAAAGTTTTCGAAAATAAAAGAAAGTTAAAGTCCCAGATGCATGAGATATGTTTTTCGAACAGAGAGTCTCCGATTTATAGATAAACATGACGAAATATGTCTTAAACACATTCACAATGGAACAACAAAAAACAAAGAGTTGCTAATAGATAAGAGTTAATATTTTATTCTGAACAGTGTGACAAGAGACGTAGAATAGATATCTTCGATTAACTAAATGCTTAACGAAGAAAGCAGACGATTGTTTATGTCAATTCTTATATATTATACTATTCATATCGAATCTTCAATTATATGTTTTTTTTTATGTGCTTTATTTATTTTAATATTCTATTTAATCTATATTCAATTAATCACTATTAAATACTTTTTAGAAAATATATTATAATTAAAATTTTTCCATTAGCTATTTTAACACTTTTTCTAAATGATCAATTTTATTGATTTCCAATTAATCTTATGTTGTTCGATAATGACATGTTTACTTTTTATCGAAAACTAAAGAAGAAACTCTTTCAGATCTTTTTTTTAGTTAATATTATCAGTTAAATGCTTCAAAAAACAAAGCAGATGTTCAATAATATTGAAGCATTTGACTTTGAGATTATTTGTATTGAAGTGAAGATGGATTTTATTTAATAGCTGTCAAGAAAACAAACTAAACTTCGATAATGATGACAACTAACTAACATGAAGATTATTATTATCTAATTTTCACTTATGGTAAATTTTTGAATTATTCATCATATAAATTTAATATTTCGTTGACTATAGATTAATATTACATAGAAAGATAGTTTGATTTGTTTAAAAACTAGTTTTTATCAAGGTTGAAAAATGTTAATACAATGCTTACAAGGTTTTTCTGTTATGGTTGTGCTTGTAATCGAAGTTGTAATTGAAGATGCTGTTGCACTTGTAATTGTACCTGTCGTTGTACTATTTATTGCTATTTATTATCATAGAAAATTTTGTTTATAGAAATGAAATATTTTGTATATCTGATGTTTTGTGTATCTAATCTTTCATGCAAAAACGTCTGCACACATTCGACAAGGAAAAGTGAGTCAAATTTTTTGATAATTCAATGCGATGTGATTCGATTAGATAAAATCAAAACGAATTGAATTGAATTTTATTCAATCCATTGAGACTTTCCAATATTCTGTTGTTATATCAACTGTATCAATGAAATAAATTTCAAACGATATTTGAAAGAAGCTACTAATAGTGTAATGATAAGTTTTTACAAACTCTCTCTTTCTCATTCATATTCTGATTAGATAGTTTGAATTCCGATATTCTCACTTTCCAAAAACATTTTCCTTGTAAGTCTTTTAAAGAGATTGCTAAAATCAGTAATACTATAAACAATGAAAAAACAATTTCCATACATATTTCAATAACTAATGTTGATCGCAGTTATTTTTATAGAAGGTTACTTAGCGAAACTCAATATTCACCAGGATGAGTCTAGTATACTAAGGAAACTGTAAATATAGATTGATATTATATATTAGAATTGATTTGTTTTCATGGTGATGCTAACATATGATACGTTCTAAAGTATCTAATCACATAGATTGATCAAATGTTCAATTGTTTTTTTTGGTTTCTCATATACCCTTTAAGATTTACAGTATATTAATGCACTAATATACATATAAGTGCAACGAATTTTTTTTTCAAATCAATGAATATGGTTCATAAGAACAGATGAAATCTTTTTGTTTCAATGATTATGTTTCGTTTTGTCTGTGTTCTACCTCAGCTACTTCTTTTTTTACAGAATCATTAATTCTCCTCTATCGCTTCTACAATAAAATGAACTACATACATGAGATTGTGTAGACTATGAAGAAACAAATTTAAAACAATTCCTCTTTCACTCCGATGTCTAGATCATTATTCATTATCTTACTTGGTATTGGTGGACAGAGTCTCTGATTGAAAATTGGCACTGGATAACAAATAGGACGATTATGACAACGAGGATGATGAACACATCTATGGTTAGATTCGTAACAAGTGTTGTCTGAGTCTCTACATTCAACTAGCTCAGAACAATCGACGAATATATCGACACAGATACCAATATTAATAGCGCCTGCTATATAATAACAGGCACATGCACTATTAGGTGAACATCGATCATATTGAGATATTCCATCACAGAATTGGGATTTTACTTGTACTAATGATACATAAACTAATAGTAGAACATGTAAAACAAAACAAGAATCAAACCTGTAAGGCTGACAACGAAGATTGTTCGACATTAGATGAATGAGAATAAAAAAGAAGCAAATTTTAGAATTACCTGAATAAAACGAATAAGAAACAACGAACTATTGTCAAAAGCATCGTTTGCGTTAAAATTAGACAAATTAATGACGGTACTTATCTTTATATCTGCACGAGGTGATCCTTTAATAAATAGAAATTTGATATTGCTTCATCACTGTGTTAGACGCTAAATTTCGACAAAAAAAAGTAATCTTTATAGGAGAAAGTAGCATCTGCAAAGCAATATGAAATTACTTCTGCAATATAACCACTTAATAGACTGGTGTTATCATTCAATACATAAATATTATGATTGTCAATCATCGTCGCACTATATAATAGTGACTTCGGGTGGGTTTAAGTGCAAATTTTCTTTTTAATACTTATGTATTTATTCAGTGTGTTAGAGAAATACGTAATATAATGGAGTCGAAGCTAAATTCTATAGTCAACCACATTTGTTTCTGCTTTGGTCTGTGTTTTCGTTGATCTCAAGAACTTATTTGTTCAACAGCATCTCCAAGTTCCATGTTTGACATACACATGTGCAGTTTGAGAAATATCTTTTATGAAAATAATGAAATGGCTGCGAGTACCTTAAGGCTATCTCCTCCTCCTTGGATAGGTTTGAATATGGATAACGGTGAACAGAAAAGCAACTCCTACACCCACACCCTAGTTCATGCAGATTTTTCTGTCTTTTTGAAAACTTTCAGGGTTGATGCGGGTGTGTCGATGCTTAAATTCATCTCGTCATACACACCAACACTCGTACCTAGTACTTGATTTCTTTCTGATTCGAATTTTCAGTAACTTCTTATCTATCTAGAAATGAATTGTCTCACAAAGAATAGAATATTTGCTCGAGCAAACATTTTTCAGAGATAAATAGTCATTTATCTAGATGATTAACGTACTTTCTGAGGTGCGTTTTAATATTATTTGACAATGGCGTAGCGAAATCTATGACATCTGGACCGGAGAATGAATCACAAAAGTTTTCAATTGTAGAATGTATATTGTACAATATATATGTTCTTAACAGTTGTTCAATAGTCAATGCAACGAAAGACAGATTTCATTAGAGAATGCAGAAAACACGGCATTATTTTTCTTATTGATACTTCCGTTTCATCATCTTTATAATATTAGTGGACTTTTCCTTTTATTTTCGAAATAGATAATATCGTTACCTGATGATTTTATGTGCCATTTTACACATCATTAAAAGTAGACAAGGTAAACAAGCAACAAGATCAATATCATTATATTTTTTCTTTTCATTTTCAATTTCATAATAGTCTGTGGTATATTTTGTCAACAATGTATACATTGACTCATGTATGAAAAATGTCTAAATGGAACTTTCCAATGTTATAAAAAAAAATTATGATTTTGAAACGTATTTCATCTCTTTAAATACTTCAAGAAGATGATAAAATAGGACAATTATCGTGAAGAAATAGAACAATTTATTACCCAAACCGAACTTGTCACCGGCAAAAAACTTTAGTATAGTTTGGTATGTCTACTAAAGATACATCAATTTATTATCTTTGGTCGAATAAAAAACTCATAAAAAAAGAAATTGATCGTCGAAGAAAGATTGCATTTTTTGCTACTGGTCTCGCTCTTACAACGACTACCGGAGTCGCATCATTCGGAATGGCTGTACCGCTCGTATGTCCCATTGCTGCATTTAAGGTCTACAAGATCCGTAGTCACAGAAAGAAGTTGAAGGCTGTTCGAACTGAGTTAACTCGGCGTCATCTTTCTCCTGCTGAAAAAAGAAAACGAGACGTGCTCATTCCCATGAGCAAGTCTGCAATTATCTATTTTGCTACAATGGGTATCGCCGATGGACTTGATCTCATACCTGATGGACTCCAATCTCTCTTGGACGATCCCATACAAGAAGCATTCGAACTAACTGTAAGTAAAGCATATTTCATATTATTTTTCTTTTTGTTTGAAACATGTGTACCAAATCATTTTCATTTATGTATCTAGGAAGAAAAGATTTTCAAATTGGCAGACAAATTTCAAGCTTTCATCATAACTGAAGTTGGAGCAACAATTATTCACAAAATCATGGTAAGAATATAAACAATCAAATAATGATGTTCAAAAATTTTGGAAAATTCAACTATCTTTATTCATCTAGGATGATGACGAAGAGGACGACGACGAACCATAATTTGTGCATGAAAAGCAATTCTTTAGTTAAAACATTCATCTACATGTAGCAATATTTAAAATATGTGCAAATCTAGATGTTTCAATCGGGATACTAGCCATTTTTAACTTTCTACCTTTTGATGAACTTTTTCACTGCTTTCTCCGGTTTCTCTCTTGGATGTGGGTATAGCTCAGGAGAACCAACACCTACATTCACATCCTTCTTCAAAATATTTGATTATTTACATACACTTGATATTTTTACTGCTTTTACTTGATTAAATAAACGAATTTTGTCAATTCTACAATCAATTTGACTTCAGGTTGTCATCTTAAAGTAGTCATTATGACCAAGAAATGGATTTTCTTTCTTCTTATCTTATTTTTCATGCTGACCAAAACATATCACTAAAATGCTATGATACAATTTCTAATTGTTCATCTATTATCAGTCTACTATTTAATCGACATCATTTTGTTTATTTTCAATCATGTATATTTATATTGAATAATCTATAATCTGAACTTGAATATGTTATTAAACAAGCTGCAATTTTCAACAAACTTTTTGCATTTTTTATTATTCAACGAGATTTTAAAAAAAATCAATGAGAATGACAAGTGTGATATAACTTGAACTAAATCGATGAATAAATAATATTTTCTTCGTTCAGTTAAGCTTCATTCTGATTATAATTACTTTGATATATCAACTTATGCTTCAATTACTTCGAACCGTATATCACTCAAATTGTTTATATCTGACTCACCGAATAGAATATCTGCATGCCATAATAAAACATGAAATTCTATCTCAAAATAATAATGTAAAAGAAGTTGCAATGAAAATATTCGACGAATATTCTTTATAAAATAAGATTTAAAATATAATCTTTTCTATTTTCTTTTAGTACCAGATGTAAATCTAATTTTGAATATATATCTCTCTATTCAAATATGAAAATCAAATTTTGATAAAAATGGAGTATGCATTTCAAAAATATGTTGCCATCTATAACCATTGACCAAATCATTAGCAAATGACTGAACTACTCTGCTTGTTCCATGAAGAAACTTAAAACGAATAAGATTAGACATACAGTGTAAGATATAAACAATTGAACGAATGCTACATGTAGCAAAAATTGATAAATCAAAATATATTAGTTGTGGTGGCGTAGAAAGGTTATTTTCATTAATAAAGGGTTCTTGAATTGGAATAGTAAATTCATATCAATACTTTTTTTTAAATATTTCAAATAGCACATGATTATTGATCGATAAGTGTGGGTGTGAGTATGATTAGAAGCACACATTCACACCCACATCCTCACCGTTGTTGAAATAATACCTGTAATGGCTATATAAGCATATTATGTTCGAAATGCAAAGTATATTTATATTTAAATGAAAAAAAAATTTTAACGAATTATCATGACTAAGGCATTTATGCGTGAAAATTGATCCACAGTCTATTTTCGCGGATTTAATTATGTTTTTTTTGTCGCTTCTCTGCATATATTTGAACTTTTTGTGGTCGTAATTATTTTATTAATGAATGAAAAAGCACGAAATACTACACTATGATTTGTAGAAGCGAAAAAAACATTTTTCAAATATTTGATCCTTCTCGGTCGGATGTTGTCAAATAGCAATATGGAGCCACAAGGTACTGAATAAGTTTTTTGTTTCGAATAAGTCGTTTTTATTAGCCGATTGATGTTACAATAAAAAGTACATAGAAAAAGAATTGTTTTTCTAGTTTTTCTCTAGGAGCCGACCGAGAAAAGGGTTAAACGAGATAAAGTGTGGATGTGATTGTTCTTCATTGTATCTATATCCAATCGATCATCCACTCAACACCTTCCGAGTACATTTCGATAGTGATGATGCTAACGCAAATAACAATGATTTTCAGAAAACTATTGATTTTTTTGAACATTGAATAATATTAGACAGTATGAAAAACACCTAAAAACGAAGTTTCTTAATGAGTTTGATTCACTTTTAATGAATAAAATATGTCAAAAGTTTACAAGGCTTCCAAGGTTTTTCATATCTTGCATACAAATGGTATGAGGTCATATTGAATTTAGTCAGATATTTTGTTTATAAGTAGAGTATATTTTATCTTAATTTTTCAAGGATTCCAAGGATTTCAGCGATGCTTACGGGTATAAAATGATTTCGAGGTTTACAATATAAGAAGAAAAAAAATGTCTGTTGTATTCCTAGTTGTTCACTTATTGGATTCGATATTAAATTTTTGTACTCGATGATTCTTGTAATCGACGACATAAAGATTGCCGTGTCGATCGAATGACAAGCCGACGGGTCCATTTAATTGATTCGATTGTTCTCCTCTACCGTTTCCACCAGCAATGATACTTCCTTGTGAGGCTCCTTGAGGCCAACGCATGACTCGATCATTTCCATCATCAACCACATAGACAGTATCCAATTGATCAACAACAACTCCTTTAGGAAGTATTAATTGTGTAAGATTATTTCCAGATTCTTGATTACCAGCAACAACAATGGATGTTTTTTCACCTTTTATCCATTTTGTTACACGGTTATTTCCCCACTCAGACACGTATACTGAAAAATCTTGATCAACAAATACGTATCGTGGATTAGACAGTTGATCAAGACGATCTCCACATCCATTTCCACCTGCAACTATTGTTCCTTGAGATTCTCCTTTTTGATATCGTCTCACTTCATGTTTTTCATTGTCAACAACATAGAGAGATCCATTCTGATCCATTGTCAAACCCCAACAAGCAATGTCGGAGATGATTGTTTCTCCACGTCTTGCATATCGACGAGGCCATCGAACCACTCTTCTATTCGAAGAATCGGAAATGATAAGACTATCTGTTTTTTTATCGACAATCACGTCATATGGATAAGACAACTGATGATCTCCATCTCCTGGTCCTTTTCCACCGGCAACTACTTTACCACTTGTTTCACCCGCTATCCATTTCGTAATACGATGATTCGAATAATCGGCAACATAGATTGTTTCATCATCATCTACATATAAACCCCATGGATAAGAGAGTTGATTGAACGCATTGCCTTGTCCATTTCCTCCACTTACAGTGATACCATCCTGTTGCCATTGAGCATCTGGATGAATGTTAATGATATTACCATAAAATTGATTGCCTAAAATACAGAGAAAGAATAGGATAATACAATAGAATAAGAGAGGAGAGAAAGAGGGAAACTCTAGAGGGAAAAAAAGTAAAAAGTTCATTTGAATTTTCATAAAATCAACATCTTTGTAAGCTTCAAATTGTTTCTGATTTTATCTTTTGATAGTGAAGATAGTGTTATCAAAAAAGCTTGTCAGTAAAGTCCCTTCAGCCCTAAAATATGGAATTGAAAATCTCTGACTGTTATGATTTTATCAAAAATCATCTTAACTTTCAAAATAACTTAAATAAAATAATATGAAATTAATGAATAAATAAGAATTATAAGAATTTTCATATTTAATAAATGCTCTCAGAAATTATCTTTAATCAGAACTTCATATTTATAACTAGTGTAAAAACGAATGCTTTTTTTTTTATCAGATACATCTTTAATGCATAATTTTTATCTACTTTTTGAAAGATAATATTTACACAACACATGCGAAATGTTAATAAGTATTAATAAACACTAAAGATATTTTTGAAAAGAAAAATATTAATTGGCTATTTAAGTAACGGTTACCATGGATACATATCGAATAATGTATAGTTTCGTACGATAGATTTGTTAGGTACCGTTACTATGGAAACCTTTGGAAAAATCTTTAATTTTCCGTAATTTTGTTTGAGTTCCATAAAACTTAATTTTTTCTTGAAAAAAGAACGAAAAAAGATTTAAAACTAAAATCAATGTCATAGACAGGAAAATTTTTATTATTACAATTATATGAATAATTATAGAGATAAAAAGTATAATTATCTTGTTTCAAATATGAAAAGTATAACCTACATTTTAGTTGTGGTAAAAAAGCTATTGATATGTCGATGTCGTTTTTACCACTATAAAATAAAAGCAATATTAACTATAGTTATGAAGGAAGATATGTTTTTCCAAAACTTACCACTGAATAAATTCCATCTCTGTCACTGTTCCATCTTTAGTTTTCTGACAATAGTCCATAATTTTCATAGCAATGGATTTCGCTTTGTTCGTATCTACCGCTGTTTCGCCGGCGTGTAGCTCTGCTACGACTTCGATAAATTCGATAATTCGGCTAGCATTTATTTCTTTAGAATGTTCATAGTCACAGACGAAGAACACCTTATAACGAATAAAATATTATGATTTATTAAATAAAAAAATTTTTATGAACGAACCAGACTAAGACCAATATCTAAATCCTCTGTTTGTGTGAGAGCAACAGCTTTCATAAATTCTGGAAAGCTGATTTTGCCACCCTTATCACCATCAATCGTTGGAAACACATAATCGCTGAAACTTTCGGAATTTCCTCTAAAAAGTCAGAAAGAATATGTACAATAACTTGAAATTTAGTAGTAATTAGCACATATTAGTGGATGTTAACTGTCAAATAGAGTATTTTTTTTTTAGCTCTTCAAGATACTAAAATAAAGTCTGAAGATTCCATTTTATGCTTGTTTTATAGAAAATGATTTTCTCTATAAAAACTACATGTTTGACACTGAGATATGTCAAGTGTTATTTAAAAAAACAAAATTGAATAAGGATAAATAATGAGAATAACTATACTGAATAGAGAAAACGTTGATTGTATTTCAGTAACTTCAAATAAGAGGTAATTGAGAAAAGGTTCAATATGAATACTTTGCAGAAATAGAACAACCATTGAGACTCGTTCGCATATCTATATTACGGGTAGAAATTTCATTACAAAAGTTAATCATTGCTTTCTGGTAGTAATTGTTTCAACCCTATCTTTTGTATTGAGACCTAAAAACAAAATTTTGTAAGTATCTACTACCAAGAAATCATTAGAACATATAAACATCTATGTCACTTGAGACTTTAAATTACGATTGATGAAAATAATATTATTCACTAGATTAGTGTCATGTATAAGTATGTTTCACATCAAATTTCTATGATAAACATTTAATAATAACATAATGAGTTCATTGGCTTACCCGACCATGGAAAAACTTCTATCTGATCTTGTCACAAAATTCATCCCACTAATCAATCCTCATCTTCTCTCGCTATCATTTTCCCATTTTTGGTGATTCTACCGTATATGTCATACTTAATAAATGGAATTTTCAAAATCTATTTTTGCCTGGTTAATTGTGTAGAAGATCGTTGACGTCAACAACATGATTTTAGCAGACTCATATGAATTTCTATCAGTCAAATACTATAGAGACCAACAGTTTGGAGAAAAACTCGAAGGTTAATGTTCAATAAATTTTGTTATTTTTTGACATGTCGTTGTATTTGTTTGAAAAGATCAAAATAAATTATGTTTTTCCATAATATTACTGGATATGTAGACAAAGCTCATTTTACACTCTCATATATACCACTTTTCAGAGGACTAACTTGTATGAAACTATTTAATGATAAACTATGTTATAGATTGATTATCACTGATATAAAATGTCTAGATAGAAATTACCGAGTGTTTTAACTCTTATCATTGAGGAGTGACTATTTACTGAATGATGTGAGATAATTAAAGCAAATCAATTTTTGATAAACTTACTTAGGAAAAAGTTTTTTGAATTCATTTTTAAAATCATCTTTGGACAGTTCACCGGTGCGACTAAATATAAAATAATAATATATGCAAATGCTCGAAACTTCCGAAGTATTTTATACTCACTTTGCTTCCATAAATTCCTTGTGCCGATCCAAAAGACTTCTGCGAGTTAGGGTTGAATTTTCTTTCAAAATATAATCCCTATCCTTTTTTGAAAGCTTTTCTAAACGATAAATACTTATGTAAATTTATTGCACTAGCATTTAATACACCAAGAAATCAAGCAAAAAAGATAACGATGGATCTACTGACAAGGTCAATTCTATATAAAATAGAAGAAGAAGAATATACTCAATATGTGACATATTGTTTGATAATGATCGAGCTTTACTTTTTCACAGTCTACATATATTCTTCTGCTAGATTAAGCTGGAAGATCTTGTTAATGAGTGACAGGGAGCAACATTTTCACAAATTGAAAGCTCCTTTTATCACATTTGTGGAATAAGGTGAGCGACTCTCTTCATCTAATCCTCATCTACTCTTAAAGTCAACCTTTGATTACCGTTCGTGTATAAATTGTAAAATAAATTCTGAAACGAAAGCAAGTGCAGATCTGCAATCTTCTTTTGACAGTTTCTACATGGAAAAATGATGGCTAAGAGCAAATAAATCTTTAGAACCTGGAAATTAATAAACTACCATTTATTTGAGTAAAGAAGGCGAATTTATATGCTGATAAAGAAAACAATTCAAAAGAGCAAAAACTTCTGTCTCATTATAAGTAGCACCCTCAGAAATATGAATCAGGAAGTCAAAGCTAGGAGGAACCAGATGATATGAGTAAGACATACAAATGTGATGGTAACAATTTCGATTTGATTCTTCGATCAATATACGGAATTTTCTATTTATTAGAATCAAGAAGATATTTTGTAACATGAAATGTAGATATATATATATCAGACAGTTTCATTTGTTTTGTCTCACCAGACAAATGAAAGCTTACAAAATTTGATACTATCTCATAGAATTCTACTGACTAGTAATTCAATAAAAATAATTATTTTTGATTGTCATCTATAATGTGCAATGATGCTAAATAAATTTTTAACGTCATCTATCATTTTTTAGAATGATTTTATTTGTCAAATAAATGACACAGTTTAGAATTAGCATCGATTCATTCATATTGAGTCTAATGTATCAGTGTACTAGGTAGTTTTTTCGATAGTTCAATGGTTTCTCCTTCCTGTTTTTATAGACCTAGATTTTTCACATTTCAATTATATAAAAAATGATCGACAGTTTCAACTTGTTATGTAACACCAATAGATCATAGCTTAGAACATTCTGTTATATGAATCGATAACTCTTTGACTATTAATAAGAAACTTACTTAATGAATATTCGTAAAAGTCTCTTGTTACAATGTGACCATTCTTTGCATGATAAATAACACAACTGTTTGGTTTTTCTTCTAATTCTGGGTGTAAATCGTGATCAATCACACGAAATCTTGCTTTAGTATTGTTTGATATCAATTCATTCTTCATCAAGTTAGTAAAATATCTCTCTTGTTTTAAGGTACTTCGTTTATTCTCTTTAGTGTTCCATTCTTCACATGTATGCAATAAATACACATCATAATCGTATAAATCTAATATTAAGTCATCAACTGATTCGAGAATTTTCAACAGTTCCTTTTTTTCTGGACTAACTTTTGTTAATGTGTCAATTTTCCTTTTTATTTTTTGGTTGTCTTTCAAAAATCGTTCAATTGATGTTAATGAACATGGATTATTAGATTCAAACTCATCGAGTAGTTGTTGCATTTCTGATTCTTTTGCTGAATCACTGCGAATTTTAACTAACAAATCTTTTAATTTACGTTGCGTTATTAGTGACTCTTGATCAAGTTCTCGTTGTTTCTGTTTAACCAAATCAAACCAATGATAAGAAATAAATTCTTTCCATGGTTCAATATCATATATAAAGTCGTTTAATTTTCGTTTTGATTCAATAATTTGTTCAAACATATCTTCAATACGACTAACAATCGCTTCCGATACTTCTTTTATTGATCTAAGAAAGATATATATTAAGGTAAATGTATATTTGAAAAATTAGTACGAACCTTTCAATTTTCAGTTCGGATTCAAACATTTGTGCAATACTTTTCAAAGGATATAAAATAAATACAAGTTGTCTTCCTTTTCCATCATTTAAAGATTCGATCTGAGATGGAATATTTTCGCAAACTTTCAGCACTCCTTCAACTGTTTGTGGACAATTATCAATCAGTACATCACCAGAAAATTCAACCTTTAATGAGTCAAGATCTGATTTATTTTTATCATCATAATCTATCGTCGCTTGTCCTTTGATACTAAATATAGGCTTTTTGAAAGCTGCTGATAATGTACCTTCAATTCTCTGTACTGCATCAGCACTTTCAACTGTTCGTTCAAATGTTGCAGCTACATTAATACCCCATACTATTCCAATAACAACATGTGTTACATTTGGATTTTTGAAGGCATACTCTGAAAAATATTCGTTTAGGTTGCCTGTAGATATTTGTAAATATTCTTCTTTTGTTTTTGCCCGATACATAAATGTAACTCGAACAGTATGATTGTTTGTTTTTGTCTGTTCGAGATATTTTGCTGATCCTTCAACATTTATCAATCCTGCCATTAAGGCTAATTTTAGATTTGCTTCAATATCCAATTTATTGAATGTTTCTTTTTGAGAATTATGAAAATCAAGCCAATAATTTGTATTCGCAGTGATTCAGCAAAAGAATCAGAAATGCAACAACTACTCGATGAGTTTGAATCTAATCAAACTTCCGCCTTCAAATTCGTCTGTTCGAACATCATATAATGAGCCAATAAATCCATTACGACGTCCGATTGCTTGTCGTTCGATTGTACTGCTTGAAGCCATAAGAGTTAGTCGATAATCTAATATATTATCAGAAGAAACAATACATAATTCCATATATTGACTAATTTCTACTGAAAACTGACCAAGAAAATGTTGATTCAGAAAGACTCCCTATTTACCATGTGAGAAATATAACTGTAAAGCTACTATGATATAATAAATTTAACAAATGAAGAAACATTCAATGTTTAAAGACGAATTCAATCAAGAAAATTTACCTAATAGGAAATGAAGTAAGACTAATTTCCTTTCTAAATGCAAGAAGTTCACGACAACTTTCGGATGATAATCGATAGTAACACATAAGATAATGAAGAATTAAATCATCCAATCATTCACAGTAGGTATTAATAAGATGGACAATTTATTTGAATTTATTATTACTTGGTAAATGATCACTAACACTTAATATCGAAATTAAGTTTGTTTTTATCTAATGTCGAATTGGTTTAAAGGAGTTGGCCTCCATATTCCTTCATTGGTTTTGTTTTTGTTTCAGTGTTTTTGCTTTCAGCAAAGCGTGAGGATGTGGGATCACCAAATCGGATTGTTAACTTTATAGCAGGCATGCACCAAATCCTAGATCTGACAGGATTTGTCTAGATTTAAATTTGGGTTTGACTTATATTTGACGGAGGACTGGCAGGGCTTAATTAGATTTAATCTCGATTCGATCATATAATGTCCAGTTTGACTAAAATTTGGCTAGATTTGACAAGACTTGTATTGAATTTAACAAGATTTAGGTCTGGGTTCTACCTCTTGTGATAATTGATACCCAACCCACAGCCACATCCTTCTTACGATAATAATTGACAAGTTTCATATTCCTTAGGATATCTTGAAAATCTTCTCAAGCTATTTTTCTAAATTCTATTCAAGTATTTCAGACAAAATTTAAAATATAGGTAATCGTTAACTATCTAGAGTTTCATTGTTCATGCTAGTAATTATTATCAGAACAATTTTTAAAATGTTTATTACAGAAATAAATCTGCTAGAAGAATTTTTAGAATTTTCCTTTCTTTGAAGGTTTCCTTTTACATTCGAAACGTGCAATACGACTCTTTGGCAATTTTGTTCGATTAAGTAAAGATCGCAAGCCGAATCTAAAAAATACTCTAGTAATTTTACGACGTTTTTTTTATCAGTTATTTGATGCTAAAGATCAAATTAATGAATGAATTTTTCTATGTATCTCTTCGCTGAAAGAAAATTATCTTTAACTAAACACTGAATAAAAAACGTGTCGTATATGTCGGGATTTAAGAAACATTAAAGAATAACACGAGGTCTCACTATGATACATTTTCTCCAGCAATATCAGAAAACATTTTGTACGACATATGTGACACATTTTCCAGTAGTTCTTTTGGAAAAACATATTTGGTTTTTTTTCATTTTAATTGCATTGAATTACTCTTTATATGAAAACTTAAGCAGCTCAGATCCTCGGATCTGTCTGATCTCGAGTTGATCCGATTCGCATCGGACCACTTCAGGATAGTTTGATTATACATAAAACAATAGTATATTAAATCTATTCATGTATTATCAATAAAATAACATGTAAATGATCGAGATAAAATATATTTCGAAAGAAAATGTTTAATTTAGACATAGGATCGAATCGATCAAGTGTTACTTTCTTATTTCTGAAATTATTTGGCAACATTTTCAAAATCTTACCTCTTTATTGTCGTAGTTTCGTGCTATCTTTGACAAATAAAAATGTAGTATACAGTCATAATGATTTCTCTTTTATCAAAAGTATTTATATATGTTTACAAGCATAAATAAATTTATCCGTCGTCTATACCCATTTACATAGCAGGCGTTAATAGAGAAGGATGGAAGAAAGAAAGTATATATAATTATTATCAGTAAAGGAGAAAAAACAAACAGGTCATACAATAATTATTCTTCTCATCTTTTGCTTTTCTCAGTCATAAACATACCAAAAATATACATCAACCATACTAATGCATGCGGTATAAAACATGATATAGAAATCGGTTATACACTGAAAAGTAGAATATAATTTATAGAGTTTAATAAAGGATATTCTAGAAATATCCATATGAATTCTTCAACTATTTGTTTTTTCTTTAAAAATAAGATATTTGAAACTCTAAAAATAAGAAACTTGATTTTCTAATTAGAAAAATGGAAGTGAATTGATATGCACATTTATAGAATTTTGAATTCTATTTAGCAAATCGAATACTTTTTTTTCAAAAACTTGAAAATCGAATTTTAATCTGCATATCATAACGTAGTATATTTTATTCATTTCATTTCATACTGATAATATATTATCAACAAGAAATGAAATAAATAAGTTTACAAACATGCAGTTCATATAAATGTAACAAATAAAACAAGTAATTTAATTGCATACTTAATTTTTATATAAACAAATTCATAAATATTAAATATGATTAATGCAGAAAAGAAAAGAAAAAAAATTAAGCTTAATTAAAATAGTATGTTGTTACTCATTCAATTCATATAAATGCGCTGAAGAAAATAAATTGAATATTTATTATTTAAACTCTTTAAATATCAAATGATTGACGCAATAAAAACAATATATATAACTTATGAACTTAATATCGCCTTTGGAGAAAATAATGAATGTACAACACTGTTGATTCTATCACTTAATAATGAAAATTTAGAAATGCTTGGACTTATTTAAAGTCGATTTTCTAACAAGCAGAATTTTAAAAAAACTTAAAGTGTATATGATTATGCTGTTCTATGCATAAACGATGTCGTATTGCAATGAGACTTTTAATAATATGTCACGTGGAATGGGAAAGATATGATTTAGTATATATTATCGTGTTATTTAAATCAGGAGTAATACAAAAATAGTCCATTTATTCCTTTCAAGTTAGCGTTCTACTAAACAACCTAAATAATTTGTCTATCAACTAATATAATGGAATAAGACTCATTGACATAATGAGTCTTCAGTTAGCCCATTGATATGCGAGGTATACTTTTTGACCATATGTGTCTGATAGAGGAGAAAAAAAGAAATGCATTATGATTCAATGGAAAAGAAGAAAGTAGGTCATATTAAAGTATTCGTTCAGAAATCAAGTTATGATATTTTCGAATGTTTTGCAGACTTTCACACGTAAGTTGAAATCAACATTGGTCAGTTAGTCTTACCAATTCGACTAACATTTCCACTTTATATCAAGTTAATCAACAGATCAATCTATCTGCATATTTTTTATTATTTTCTTCAAGGTATTCTAAAACTGTCAGCATACCTATACTTTCAGCTATTCTGTATCTATCAGATCTCAACTGTTAATACTGAAATAAATAGATTCTTCTTCAATTTTTTCGATCTACGTTCTATGTAGATATCAATTTTATTTGTGAACTTTATCAAATCGATACCTTGCTATGTGATCGAAGCATGCTCTAGAAGCTAATGTAAAATTCATTACTTTATTTCCGAGCAAATGCTTTTCTAACTTCACACTAACATTCTTCTTCATGGAAAATAGATATATCGCCTTTATTTTTCATTTTCTCTTTACTATATATCCATCAAGAAAAAAAAATTTTCATCATATAGATAAATAGATTGGCTATAAATAGACCGTATATCGTCATAATACTGGATGGAGAAATCTAGCTATGTTGCATTGAGTTGATGACATATATATATATATAACATTTCGCCAAAAATATGATGTCATAGTTGGTGCTATGCTACGATACACATGACTACAAACATATATATCATCTCTTTACTTTTTAATATTGAAATTTTGAAATTATTCAGGAGCGTGAAGCGAGTCGTAAACAGAAGTATTTTTATCACATAGAAGTTCATGTATGAATCATTGAATTACTATGTTATAGACGTGCTTCTGTCTCTGGTATTATTACGATTTATGGGTTGTTTAAATTTCCTATAGGGACAAAATAGAAAAAATTATTATTATTGAAGACGAAAGAAAATGCAAAGACATGAAACTTTTTTTTTTGTAAATAATATCATGAACTTTTTTCCTATTTAATGCACTTATTTAACCGAGTAGAATTTCTGATAACACGCATAAAAACATAATAACTTTTGATTGCTTTTGCGAGACAATCATCTGAAAACAATCAATCTTTCGAGTCTAGCTCTTTTTATGGTCTATTCGCTGATTGTCGAACAGAAAGAGAAATTCGGAATATTTACGCGTGTAACGTCTATTAAGTTTATGCTTTAAGATTATATACAGCTGTGAATAATAGTAAAAGCATGAAAAGGATGGGGGTGGATTTCCTAGCAAAATCGGCCCTATTTGAAAATGTTAACAGAACACCCACTAATTATATATCATTACGAAGGTTATAAAGTCCACTAAATATGTGAACTATAGTTTTGATCCTGACATTGATTTTGGTCCTCCTTTTACCTTGTATATAATGAGAAGGCATATAACCCGCTCATGCCATGCTTGTACAGCGTCGAAGTGTATTACTGTAAAAGGTTTCCTCACCATTTTCTTAGCATAATTAGGCCATCGAATATCCTCAAAAACTACCCGAACATGCCCATTCGAAAAGCTTGCCAAATGGATTTTGGAAATACTACACTTATCTGAATAGGTCGTTTGTAGAGGGATTGAGGAGATGATTCACTTCGATATCGAGTATTGCAATACATCTCACCCTCATTTTTTGAGCATAAGTAGGCCATCGAATATCCTCAAAAACTATCCGAACATGCCCATTCGAAAAGCTTGGCAAATGGATGTTGTAATTACTACACTTATCTGAATAGGTTGTTTCTACATGGATGGAGAAGACGGTAGACTTCGATCTCAGCTATTGGAATACATCCCCCCTCATTTTTTTACCCTAAGTAGCCCATCGAATATCCTTCAAAACTACCCGAACATGCCCTTGTTCAGAGGCTTGCCAAATTGATTTCGGAAGTACCACGGTTATCCTAATCGGTCGTTTGTAGAGGAACTGAGATGGTGGTTCAATTTGATCTCGTCTGTTGCAGTATAAGCTAGCTGCATTTTTTCAGGATAATTGGGTACTATAAAATGCTCGATCCTTGCTGGATAGATTGCTTCATAATGTTTATTGAGTAGCTTTTTTGTAACGATATGCACGTAATCATACGATCGAGTGTGTTTTATCAGTCCGGCTAATATTAGTATGAGGGAAATTATGTGCTTTGCTAGTCGCCAGGCGTTAAATAAAACTTTCTCCGTGAGGATTTTTTTCAGATGAATCTGTTTTGATAACTGATTGCCTCTGGGCAATGTCTAGGTGTCATGGAGGTTAGGTAAATATGATATTTAAAGGTGGAATTTTCTGCCTTTGGAATTCTGATTAATGGTCGTATCTGGTGTGGATTATTGCAACATAGTAAAACAAGATTTCCATGAAAGGGTTGAACACAATTGGATTAGTAGTCTTTTTGTCGGTGTAGTTTACCGAGATGTTCTATATTTTATTTCTTAGGAACTTAGTATTTGGAATGAATACATATTTAGAATTAGTTAGAGATAGAAAATGTGAAATACAGCAGCTAATCTGATTGAAGAGAATAGTAGATGACTTCATTGCTTTCATCAGATGAATATTCATAGTCTGATATTGAATCACAGTAGTGTATTGTATCTGTGTTAGTTGATGAAGGTTGTTTGTTGGCGCTGGTTTGATAGCGTTCGTAAGCAAGGAACCATACTGCGGACGCGACGTGTGAGCAGCAACCTACTACTTTTGTACCGCCTTTGCACGTACAATACCATGCTAGTATCTGACTTTTGTTGAACTGAATGTATGTATAATATTGACATGACCTTATATGTGCTGATTGAAATCGAATTCGAATAATGTCACGAGCGCCCATTTGAGTACATTGTTGAAGAGGAAATTCAATATTCGGATCTGTTAGATCTGTAGAACCTGCATGTTACTCTGCATAACTGCGAGCTCGTCGTAGTTGGTAAACTCCTAAAACGATAATAGTGAATATACGGCAGAAGTTATGATGAATTACCTAAGGTGAGTGTTCGAATTTCATCAAGTGACAGTTTTGGAAAAGTAACAGCCACATGATCAAGTTCAATAACATCCCATACGGAATTTCTTGTTAATTGATGATCAATGAGATAGTTTTGTAATTCGTTGCTTTTTGTTCTCAGTGAATTCATACGAGTAATAACAGCATCATTATCAATTGATGGATTTACCATTGGAGTATGAAAACAATTAAGTAATGCAGCAGTTATCATCATGAAATCTTTTATGGATGGTAATGAAGAATTGGGTATAACTTGATTGAACCATTTAAATCGTTTGATGCGGGAGTTCACACTCTCTACTACCCAACGTAACATTGTAACGAATCGAGAATTATTTGCCTGTTGTACATCAAATTGCTTTTGCTTTGGACCAAGAAATGATGGCATAGCAACATCAATACCCAAAGATTTTAGTATACCTAATGAATCCCGAAAACCTCTATCCAGTATTAAGATATCATTCTCTTCAATCCAATTTAATATGTCATCGTAATTATTTGTAATGATGTGTTTGAGAATGGACGCATCATTATTATTGTTATCTGAGAAAAATGGGCCAAAGATTGCGACAATGTACCCAGTAGTTGAGACAACAACCATCGGCTTGACAAGTGAACGGTTCTTATACAAATTGAAAGTTTTGCGCTGCACCATGTTGTTACGACTCTTCTATTCGTCAAAAGAAAACGTTCAATATGCGAAACATATAGAAAAACAATGTTACCTGAATGTAAAAGTAAGTTCCGTCGAGAACTAAAATGCAAGGATTTCGATTTTCAGTTAATAATCGAGTGGCAATAGATGATGTATGCTTCTGGATAATTTCTTGTCGAGATATATGAGCAAGACCAAGATAATGTGGAACAAAATATTGTGAAAGAGCGAGACGAGCACTGTGTATAATATCGCTCACTTTACGCTTGTTATCAATACCTAACATTGATGCGAGCACTGAATTACTTAATCCAAGTTTCAATTTCATTAATAAGCATGCAACTGAACAACGAGGAGACCGATTAACTGAATTCTTCAGAGCACTTGATGGAATATACGAAAGAATATGATCATGTTGTGCACGTGTGAAGCCAGTAAGGTTCTTGTAATCGAGATCTGATAAAGAAAAGCCATCATCAAAATTAATGTGCTTCTTACTATTAACCATTGTTCGCAATTTTTGCATGGTATCCATATTATGATTAAAATCAAATGGTTCTTCACGAATTTTGTAAGCAGTTATTGCGGAAAACGCTTCATGAGATAAGAATCCGTTAACGGTATGCATCTTACAACAGCGTGAACCTTTTGGAATAACAATGTTGCGTTTAACGAACATGTTATCACGGTCTTCTTTTTTCACAGTCACTGCTGGTGGATTCAATTGAATGCGACATACACAACATTGACTAAAGCGAAGAATTTTTTGAAACCATCAATAAAATGATATGTTTTTACCTGTTTGATGCAATAGCTACTTCAACAGTTAACTTCAAACTACTTCGATCAGTACTAGTTGATTTACTAACAACCGATATATTATTCTAAAATATAATATATATATATATATTATTCTAAAATATACAATATATGTATAGATAAATCTTACATATTCATCACCAGATCCTGCAGATGAGTCATGTGAATCATTTTGATCAGACTCATTCTCATCCATTATTTGGCCATCCTAAGAAAAGATAGCTTGAGTATACACATACATTAAACTTTAATTGATTATATTACATTTTCGTCATTAAACTCCATATCTGCACCATCCGAATCATTTTCATTAGATCCATTATCATCCATTATTTCACCATCCTAAGAAAAGAAGATTTGAATATATATATATAGATACATTAAGTGTTAGTCGATTATACTACATCTTTCTCATTAAAATCCATATCTGCACCATTCGAATCATTTTCATCAGATTCATTATGATCCAATATTTGATCGTCCTATGAAGAGAAAAAGGAATTTTCAATATTTTCACGTAGCCGTGATTATCTCACTGATTCAACATTTGAGCTATTTGTATTCTTTCTTTCATTGAATTCTTCATCAATTGTGTCATTGCCTTCTTGTAAACTATCAATATTCAATAAAATCTGACAGAAGCCACATTCTGCCATCCATTGTTTGTATGACCATCGACATTTATCGCAAACCAACCCATCATTTGGAAGTCGAGAAGGATACACCCGCGCGCTGATGAAAATCCGCATCGAAGTTACAGTAATAGGGCGTTTACCACTTCCAGTTAATCGTTTACCACAACTAACACAGTTTCTTTTTGAATTCATGTTTCGCAAACCATAAAATCAGTTACAAAAACAAAGCGAGAATATTTTCTTCTGTGTGCACAAAAGTACTGTTCAAGTATGTAAATGATTAATCATTATTCTATAACCATTTTCTCTTTTATTCTGTTATCTGTCCTCCGTGACGAATGTCCAGAAACATCCAGTACAAAAACGACTTACATCATAGAGGCAATTTCAACCAATAGCACATATTTATTTCATAACATTCATTCAATTTTTCTTCGAGGGTACTTGGATTGGGCACGTCATATGTGATTATTAAACATACCTCACACAAAACAATCTTGAAGTCTTTAATTTCAAAATTGCCTTCCTTATACAAGACATACAGCATGGATATATAAACAACTATCCACACAGATCCATACGATAAGTATCTGTAACAAAAAAATTTAATCGAACTCTTTGGAAAAAGAACAATTAAGTTTCTCCATGATAACAAGATACGTTTCATCAAAAGTACATACATGATGGTATAATTATTTCCCTATCACGAGAAACAAAAGGTACTCGACAAGCACCTTGAAGTTACACATCAGGCATTTTTCGAGGATGCAATTCTCCCTCCTTATCCTGGAACAATGAAGGTGCAAAATATTACAGTAGTGAACATGCAAGTAAACCATCTTCTACATCCCACCAGAAATCACGATTCAGATCGGTATAGTATTTCAGAATCGATTTGGCAAGCTTTTCGAATGGGCATGTTCGGGTAGTTTTTGAGGATATTCGATGGCCAACTTATGCTCAAAAAACGAGGGTGAGATGTATTGCAATACTCAAAGATCGAAGTGAATCATCTCCTCAATCCCTCTACAAACGACCTATTCAGATAAGTGTAGTATTTCGAAAATCCATTTGGCAAGCTTTTCGAATGGGCATGTTCGGATAGTTTTTGAGGATATTCGATGGCCTACTTATGCTCAAAAAATGAGGGTGGGATGTATTGCAATAGTTGAGATCGAACTCTATCATCTTCTCCATCCCTGTAGAAACCACCTATTCAGATAAGTGTAGTATTTCGAAAATCCATTTGGCAAGCTTTTCGAATGGGCATGTTCGGGTAGTTTTTGAGGATATTCGATGGCCTACTTATGCTAAGAAAATGGTGAGGAAACCTTTTACAGTAATACACTTCGACGCTGTACAAGCATGGCATAGCGGGTTATATGCCTTCTCATTATATACAAGGTAAAAGGAGGACCAAAATCAGTGTCATGATCAAAACTATAGTTCACATATTTAGTGGACTTTATAACCTTCGTAATGATATATAATTAGTGGGTGTTCTGTTAACATTTTCAAATAGGGCCGATTTTGCTAGGAAATCCACCCCCATCCTTTCCAGTTTTTATTTAGATCACATTCAATTGATCACAAATTATTCATCAGTCTTTCACCTGTCAATTGAATATTATGTTACACTATGGTTGTCAAAAGACAATTGTCTAACTAAAACTAAAGTAAATAGAGTATTTGGCAATGAAAATATTTTTCCGTCACTGAATTTGGAATAGTGTGACTTGAATGTGCTTTGTGGAACGTTTTTGGCTAGACGATGATATGGACATGAAAATGTAGATTTAATTATATATTTAACTTAAGTATTTTATAAAGCGGTAAATGCGAGCTTGTCCATATTCTCTGCAATTAACAATGAGAAAGTAATGTGATGCACTCTTAAACTACTAAGCTATACATTGTGACACTCGAAATGTAGACTATGGAAGGTTAAAATATCAGCAATGAATGATATCTTTAGTTTGTTGTATTTTTAGATAGGATACGAAACTAAGTACCGATATCGTTCGTCCCTTTTCTCATATATACTTAATGTTCCCAATACTTTTGTCTTTAGAATTGAGCGCAACATATTTTTATGATAAATTATTTATGATAAAGTGGTTCTACTTTTGTATTCTTGAAACCATCTAGAAAAAAAATGAATGAGAATTTTGCTTTTTCATTTATATCTCAATAATCTCTCTATTTATTTCTTTTCCTTTTCTTTCAAAATAGATTATCCATGATAGAGTAAGATGATTAAACACAACAAAAAAGAAAATTATTTTCTTCTTCTTTTTCTTTCATGCACTCACTTATTTCCTTTTTTATAAGCTCATTTGTTTTATATGTTATTTTCACTNTGTCCTGAAGGACGCTGTTCCCACACCGCTAAATAAGAAATTTTCAAACGCTTGCCAGCAAATAGATGACAACTATAACAGTATATATCAACTGCCTAAACGGAAAAATAATTCATCTGTGCAGTTAAAAAAAACAAAAAACATCAAAAATCAGATTTTTTCACTTTTTTGAAAATTCATCATTTTCAGGCTCAAATATATCAGCTAAGGAGTGATGAGCAAAACATTATTTTTTTACCAATCAATAGCCCATGGAGTTCCCTACAAATATTGTCTTGTGAGTTTTTGAATACCATGCTTTCTTTATTTGCTGAAAACTTTCTACAAATGGGTCAAAAATGACCCAAGGGGGGGGGGGGTAAAGGGTTAATCATTTTGTTTTTGCTAATTCTTGCTCACCATATAGACCTTCTTTCTTCAGTAGTTCGTATCATAATTATAGATACTATTATTGAGGTTTTTTTATTATTTTGATAGACTGTATGTAAGTACACTGATGGTAAAAATTTTACTTTTTAACAGTGAATCATTATGATAGAAAAGGTTAAACAATTTTTCTGATGTACTAAAGAATAAATGTGTGGCAGTGTACTTTCTAATGACAGATAGTACTTATCAATAAAGCAATTGTTTAAGATGATTAATTTTTTATATTCTATACATTCGTTAAAAGTTATTCTTTTTCTGAAGTATCAAGTTTTTTGGTGAGATTAAAAAAGTTAAAGTTCTGATGTAGTGATTTCAAGATATGTGCAACAAAAAGATTAGTAGGGAGGGGCTCTCTTCCTCAAAATGTCTAACAGTTTGCTAAAGTTCGTAATACTTTCTGCCAAGTCTTCACAGCTTCGTGGGAACTTGGAATAAACACAGAATTTTGAAACACTATTTGCCTTTCTCTAGTAGAAAATGAAATCTAAGCAGACAATATCATTGTGAGTTGAATAGGAAAGAATGAATGGTCTGAGGGTAGACCATCTATTATGGAAGATGCCGGATCATGGTATCTTTTGTTCTTCAAGTCACTACTCTTAGCAGTTCAATAATGCAAACTCTTTCTGCCGAACCTTTAGTTTCTCTTACCTTTAGCAAAAAATCAATGTCGAGTATAGATCCTTTGTGATTGTCTATTTAAGTTTTTTTGATTTTGCTTCAAATCAAAATGTGCAGACTGTGATTTTATTAAGAAAATAAATCAAAATATGAATTTCTCAAAACATAAACTCAGAAAAATATATTTATTCTTTATTTTTTGAAGTTGATGTTCATCGATTGAATAATATTAGAATCATGATTTTTTTTGTTATCGACGAGGTGCAGTACCATAAGGAAGCCATATTGGATGAGCAACAGTAGATTTTTGTCTTGACTCCAATTGTCGAAATGGATTTGTTGCAGGATGAATTCGACTTGTTAAGCCCGCATAGAAATTAGGTAATTCGTTATTTGTTTGATACTAAATAGAAAAACAAAAATGAAAATTACTATTCGATTTAAAAGAAAAATAATAAAAATTTACCGGATAACGACCGGGTCGAGGCGGAACATATAAATCATTGTCCTCATCAGGTAATGGATAGGCAATTTTAAAACGATCAGGATGTTCATCTAGAAATCGAGACCATTTCATACTTGTTCGTCTAATGAAAAAAAAAAAGTAAATTAGTTTTATTAAAACAAAATCTAATTTACGTTAAATGATTTGGAACAGTGAACGGACGAATTCGGTTCAATGAATCCTAAATAAACAAGTCAATTTCTAATAACAATTTAATATAATGAACAACATACTATTGAATTGGGATCATCCTGTTGATAAAGATATTGCTTATATGTATCGTATTGTTTTGGTAAAGTTTGAATTGATTCTAGATCAATATTTATATATGGTGAACCATAAACATTACGATGTTTTGCAGCATGATTATCAGATGCTTTCTGCCAATTTGTTGCAAATATTGAATTATAAATTGGTATTGTATCTTCTGAATTTGATTTTGAACTTATCGAACGACTAAAAGTTCATTCAATAATTTATATAATATTTCACAATCGATCTTATTTGGTTCATCTTTTTATAAAAATTTCTCTACTATTTCAATGAATAAAATTGAAATCACAATTAAAATTTACAGAACAATCTTCGTGAATAATATTATCTGATTTCTTTGTAGTATGTTTTCTATTACCTGTATACTCACTAGATGATAGATCAATAAGTGTATGAAAGCTGTGTTTATTAATAACGTACTAAGAAAAGAGTTCTAGAACGGGATAAATCCATTTTCCCACAAAGCTCATTTTTATCGAAGAAGGCTCAGAATTTCCACAAATCACCTCTAACGATGTGCAGTTTCAATTTGCTGATCACCGACATCACTGATTTAGTGCACGTTTACTATATAGGTATACTGAAGCTCGCTGCTACATAAAGAGTATATTTCGATAGAGTCAGTGTGTCAATGTTGCAGCGAACATGAATATCAGTGTAGTCAGTGTCCCAACAGACTGTGTGTCAGTGACAAACTGTTCAGTACTTCAGTGTTTACCTCAGCATTGGACATTCTTATCCTCTTTTTGGTTATCCCTCATCTTTTTGGAGTATCCGGAAAATGGCTCATCAGATAAATTTGAAACTTTCAAGACAGGAAGATTTTTACAAGTAGAGAAAAACTTATCATAGACTCAAAGTTCCAGAATGTTGTCTTCTATGAGATGCTCGCTCGCATTACAATGACAAAAAATGGGTTCCGTTTCTCTGAAATGTTTTTTTTACAGGCACTAGACACTGTTTAGAGTGAATATCCTTATATGCTGTGTCCTTCGAATATGAAAAGTCAAGATACCGAAGGCATGCTAAAGAAAACGCATATTTTTGTTAATAGAACTGTCAAAAGTCAGCAAAACAATATTTTTTTGAAACAAAAAGAAATATATCGATCCCAAAAAGCATATAGTATGTGTGAAAAAAATTTGATTTTGATTGGAGAAAAGGACGGTGTTTCTACATTTTTTTCATGAAAAATATAATTTGAGAAAAACACGATTTGCTATTTTCGTTGTGTAAATTTGATTTTTTAACGATTAAAGAATACTACTTCAGATTATACAATGACCAAAAACAAAATTGGGTCACGAAAGATAAATATCCTTATGTTCCCGTTCTTAAACTATAAATTATGAATCAACCTAAACATCGTAACTAAGAAGTCAAGCATGCAATGTCATCTCACAAAAAAAAGTCATTTGAGGATGTATTTTCAAATGTTTTTAGTTTACCTTATGCCGAAATAATGTATTTTGAAAAGAAAATATTTATCTAGTAGAAATTTTGTAGAATACTAACCGTGCAATATATGTTGGAAGATATGGTAATGGAAGAATACGATCTAGTTCATTATTATTTGAATTATTTAGTCCAAATTGTGTCATGTTACAAAATAAACTTATTTTCTTGTCTTATGAGAAAAAACATAAAATACTTTTCTTTTTCTTTTGCTTCTTCCACAAGGCCAACGTAAATGCTATTTTCTTTATATGCCCTTAAACTATTTCACTTTTAACCGTTTCAAAGTAAAAAAAAAAAAACAACAACATATGTGCCATTATGATGAACAAGAATGTAACTTTTTTCGTTTTTTTTTCTAGTTTCTTGAAAAAAAAATTGAATGTTACATATTGAACAAAAAAAAAAAAAAAGAAAGAACATCTTGAACTACACCGACGCGTTCTATAATATAAGGTTAAAACAGACAACACATAGAGAAAAAGAAGAAAAAAAAAAAAAGACAATCTTTTGTCATCCATAGAAAGTTAACCGCATTAAAAACGAACAATTGTTGTTGTTGTTGTTTTTTGTTTTCTATAATATAATAGTGGCAAAAGAGAAAATATATCTAACGCACGACGTTGAAGAAAAATAATGTGTAAATAGTTTTTTTTATACATATAATGACGATTTTATATACAAACATGATGAACACAAAAATGATGATGTTTACACAACAGACAAAAAGAAAACGATATTTTCTAAATGAATTCAAGATGATCCTGTCGATCCATAATTCATTAATTCAGTAAACGCACGTTCGAATGCTTGATGTAATTCGGAATAACTAACGATCATAACATTTTGTTCATCACGTGATGTAAGACAGATTTTATCATGTGAACCAGCATCGAACTAGAAATATATATAAAAAAAAAACGAATAATTATTTTTTTAATATTTCTTTTTTAAATACTTTATTTAGACATTGAATAACATGTGCCATATCCATAATCGGTTCACCCTCGAAACCAATTGAATGAAATATAAAATCACGAAACAATTTTAGAATGTAACGATCACCTGTTTCTGACCAAGCTTGATTTAATGAATGTCTTGAAAAGAATTTCATTCATTTATATCTATTAATAAGAATAATTTTACATACTCAGGTCGTTCGAGTAGTGTATTGAGTTTACAAATCAGTCGAAATAAACGACCACAATCAAGTTCCTATAAAATATTAAAATTGAAGTGTATAGAGCAAAAAATTTTTGTCCTTATTTTTGACGGCTTCTTCAAACTGCATTTGGCAGCTTCATACGCTCGTAACGGTACTCGGAAAGTAGAGCGCTTTGTGAGAATAACTTCACAAACTCATCCATTTTTTTTTTTATAGTTATTGGACTTCAAGTATCGGGATTCCGGAATTTTATCATTGACGAAAGCCTTAATGAGCGAGATTCCGGCTATCTCAAGGATCATTATTACTCAGAGCATATCAGAAGTGATCAGATTTATATTACATCAAAGTTAACTTGACGAAAATGATAGTACTACTATAAGTGCGCTATATTTCTGTGCATTGCATAATCTCTAGTGAATCAATATAATTACATAAACAATTCATATATATTCCTATTATCGGATAAATAAGAAAAATTGGTTCATGAGGAGTGATATTTTGTTAAAAGTGATTGAGTTCTATTTTACAGTACGTTGTTGCAGAATGCAGAGCATATCCATCTGAAACATACCATTTTATACACGAAGTTCGGCGCCAGCAACAGGACCTGGTCTATCTTGTAGAGAATTTTTTTCTGATTAAAACGTACGTGGTGAAAAACTCGGAAGTGATGCGCGACTTGAGATAGAGTCAAAATACTTTTATGCTGATAGTGGTAAGCTGCTTCCAGAACAAAAATTTTGACTCCTTATATTTTTACATGGTTGAATAGAGCTCGTCGAGCTGATCACAAATATCACCTTTGAAATATTTTTCGATCGAATTTTGGCTGAAAAATCTTCGAAATATGAGTAACACGCTCAAAACCTGGACTTTTGAGTATTTTTCAGGAAATTTCAAGATTTCGCTCATTTAGACCAATGGTACATCTTTGAAACTAATTAATTGGGATTTAGCGTCAGAAAATGAGTCGAACTGTGTAGTTTTTAATTAGTTTCAAAGATTTACCATTGATCTACATGAGCGAAATCTTCAAATTTCCTGAAAAATACTCAAAAGTCCAGGTTTTGAGCGTGTTACTCATATTTCGAAGATTTTTCAGTCAAAATTTGACCGAAAAATATTTCAAAGGTGATATTTGTGATCAGCTCGACGAGCTCTATCCAACCATGTAAAAATATAAGGGGTCAAAATTTTTGTTCTGAAAGCAGCTTACCACTATCAGCATAAAAGTATTTTGACTCTATCTCAAGTCGCACATCACTTCCGAGTTTTTCATCACGTACGTTTTAATCAGAAAAAAACTCTCTACAAGATAGACTAGGTCCCGTCGCTGGCGCCGAACTTCGATGTAAACGTGGTATGTTTCAGATGGATATGCTCTGCAGATAATAAATAATTCTTTTTGATGTAAGGAACAAAAGATCAAAATGCTTTTTTAAATCGTTTTCTATATGATTGAATTATTATAGGTTCTTTGATATGTAAAGCTAAATAGAACGTTGATTAGTTTATAATAAAGAATTATATTATCTTTTTCATCAAATAGCAACACTATTGTTCTTATGATGTAAGAAAGAAGAAAAAAAGATAAACGACTACAGTCAATATGAAAGAATTAAAAAAATGATTATAGTGATATTTCTCACGAATTGAAATGGTTACATATAAATACTGAAGCACTAACTACAAGAAGAAAAAAAAAACATTACCTTGTTATTACTAGTGTACATATTAGTACCTTAATTCTACAATTTTTCATTTGTTTGCTTCTTTCTTTGATCTTAAAATTTCAACTAATGTTATTCACTAATAAAACATCTTATTTTGGCTTGTGAAACTACGAATGACAGCAGTATTAAAATGATTGATTCATAGCTATGGTTTCTATCAGAGCTGGAACCGGTAAGAAATTTTGAAAACGGTCCGGTCCGGCCGGTTGAAAAATTCAGCCGGTCCGGTCCGGCCGGAAAACGGCCGTTTATAAGTTGTTCTTGAACCGGTGAATTTCCGGCAAACTGAATAGGTACTGATATGAATACAAGTAATGCTTCTGTGTTTTCGATGTAGATTGTTGAAAAAAGTTCGGCTTTGAACTATGATTTTCAACGTATATTTCAGAGAACTATAATTCTTGATGAAATGTGATTAAAGTTTGCTCAATTCTGTAGAAAAAAGCTTGTTAGCGCAGCTCCTGCGGAGCTGAAATGTGGCACTCACGTATACCTTTAGCTTTGTTACCTGACGCATCATCTGTATACTGAAAGACTTCTTGTCAGCTATAGTTGCTTTCATTGAGAATCGATGAAAAGAGCGGGAATTTATTATTTGTTTGGATATTATAAAAATATATTAAGCGCGCTCGATTTCATTTATAATCATTGCTATATACTCGATAATAATCATTTTTTTTGTTTTTTAATTCGAAATTATTTTTCTCCACCATCGACTATTTGATGAATAGAACTATTAGAATAATGTAGGTTATATGCATTAACAACTATCACACTAGCTTATATCTTAATTAATCCATAATGCCGATATTGTTTATTATTCACACTGACAAAAAGATCGAATCATACATCTCATATTAATTATATGACTGCTGTGATAGATCAATATATATGATTACTTTGTCTCCTTGATTTTTAACATGCAATTTCAAATTAAAAGAAAGATCCACGACTACATTATTACAAACTTTAACAAATATATAATAGTTTTTTCAAATAACTAGGAAAGTATTAAGATATTATATAGCAGTCGACCTGATATTCTTAATATTGTTTAACTCGCTTCTTTTTATTGCTAAATAAATCTGCAGCGTTTTATGCGCGGTTAATGCAGTCTGTAATAGGGGGGGGGGGGGGGATATGTATATAATATTCTTTTTGGTTGCTATGGTCTGTAAGGGGGTGGGAGAGCCGCAAAACCTCGAACTTAAAACTTCCAGTCACTATTTTCTTGGAAAATATATGTGAGTTCCAGAAAACGATTTTTATAAATAAATAGTCAATTTTCTTTTGGTATTGAAATTGTTCTAAATAAAAGGATAAAAATTACTTTTATAAATAAGTACTTTCTGTTCATTGTAATGCTAAGATTGATCTAACTCATGCCGTATATTGCATTGAACTACGGTGGTATATCGACAGTCAAAAAAAAAATACAGAAGTAGATGAGTATTTGTCTCGATAACTTTTTTTCTTTTATTTAGATCAATATAAATATAAAAATGAACAGTATGTATTTACTTAGCAAAAATTTTTTTTCCCTTTATCAATTCAATTTACGGATGAAATTGATGATATAGATAATAGGGACCTCTAGCGAATAATTCTCATTGGAAAATAATCAACTTATGTCATATAAAAAACATAATGAATGAATAAATGAATGAATCGTTTGTAAATGTTATGAAAAATTAGCAAGGGAAAATGCAAAATCTATTTTTATTAAAATGTACTAAAATTGTTCATTCAAATATTCGTTTATCTTCATCATCAATAAAACCTTCGATAATTTCTCGTATTCGATATGTTCTTCATCATTATTGGCTTGGATCGAAATTACTTTATCAGAATTATAAATCTGTTCAACAAATTCGAAAAAAGTTTGTTTCTTTTTTATCTTATTTAAAATAAATTTATTTTTTTTTTTAAATAAAATAAATGTAATATAGAGATGTAAATTCGTTAACACGGATTGACAATTTAGCATTAGAACAATTTCGTTATGATATTCGTATTGGAGCTCCATTTGTTTTATTATTTGCAATACCCGTTATTGGTTACAGTGCACCAGTTATTGCTCTTATAGCTCCAAAATATCTTCCATCAACATTAATTATGCCTAAACAAAAGGTTTTACATAAAAGATTATTGAATTTTTCTTAATAAGATAAATAAATTTTAGGCTAAATTCTTAAAAGATGATGCACATGCATCATCATTAATAATTGATTCGTTATATGAATTTGGTCAAAAGCAATACATTTATGAAAACATTCATGGAATAATATCGATTATGCAATTTATAAATCAAGTAAACAAATAGACGACTAATTTTCTGTTTTTCTCTGTTGCTATTCCTTACTATCAAAATTATTTTTATCTTAACGAAAAAAAAATTAATAGGAGACGAAAGTTGAAATTATTCGACAGTTACGTTATCAGATGACTATCGATGGATCTCTTATCAGTTACCAACTAACAGCAAATGGAAATGAATAATGAAAAACTTTCGAGTTTATCAACGAAAGGCTTGTTTTTTTCGAAAGTAGCCGTTTTTTCGAAAGATTTACCGGCTTGAAGAGTCTTAATGTTTATCACTGAATTGGAAAAACTTTTGATAAATGTTTATTACGAATTGTTATTTTCGAAAAAAGGCTTTCATTAATAAATTCAAAAGCTTTCTGTTATTCGCTTCTTGATAACTGGTTACAGATCCGTTATCAATTACTTACTTATGCGAGGGTAAGTTAGCATTTCTCAAAACAAATTTTTTCTACCTTAAGATAACAATTAGAACTGTCGTCAATTTCGGAATTTTTTAAGAATCGAGTTCATTCAATTAAATTACTTTTCGAGATAACTTCAATTTATGAATATTTGTTTTCATTCAAACCGTGAACTAAGACTTAAAATGTCTGTCAAATACGAATTTTGAACGAAGTCAACGATTTTCCTTAAGACTTAAACAATGAGAGTCACATCAATTTATATAAAAAAGACTTTTGTTTTTTCTTTTTTTAACTAAAATAAATTTATCCCTTTTAATAAAATGCATACGAATACAAAGAAAATCAATTAAATATAATTAGTGTGTTGAATATTATCTAAGAATGAGTTAACGTCTCAAATTTGGTTCGATTTCGTCTAGCTGCTTCGACAAAAAAATACGAAAAATTGATCATTTTTCAAGATTCTCTTCATCGAATATTGATTTTTATAGAGAATAGCTATTCAATTATCAATCAACACAGGGATTTATACAAAGACTATGCATCAAATTATACGAAAAGCTAGTACGAATTCAATATGTGCATATTCTCTCTTTCTCTCTTCTCTTTTGAATCAACAAATTCAAAAAATCTGTTAATAAGAAAGTATTTCTCATCAAAATTATTTTTCTTCTCTGCTTAGATTTTCATTAGTAAAATTTTCTACTTAATTTCCATACAAGTCAATATTTGAAGAAAAATTTATGATAAAAAAAAAATTTATTATCGACACCAGAATTAAGTACGAAGTGGATGTAAGACGAATATTTAGAGAACGGCAATCGTTGTCGATCTGTGCCTTTCATCAATCGAAAGAAATAGGATAACGACGTGTTTTGATATAATATTATGCAAGGTTAAATCATTATCTAACTAAACATCATTGTAAATCTTTCTGAAAAATGTACAATAATGCAATGTAATTCTAATGAAGTTTTGAGTTTGATATACACACTACATAGATAGACTTCAGCATCTGTACTCATATTTATATAGCTTAGATGATCATCTTCTTTCTTCTTAATACTGATTAAACAAAAATAAGTTACTATTTGATGTGTGAATAGATAATTATTTTAATCCAGAAGTAAATTTTTATTGATTACTTATATATATAAGTAACCAATAAAAATTTACTTTCAAATTAAGATAATCATCTATGAATTACATTTTATTATTGTGCATTTTTCAGAAAGATCGACAAAGATATTTACTTAGATAATGATTTAATCTTGCGTAATATTATATCAAAACACGTCCTTATCCTATTTCTTTCGATTTATGAAAGGCACAGATCAATAACGATTGTCGTTCTCAAAATATTCGCCTTATATTCATCCCGTATACTTAATTTTGGTGCCGATAATAGTTACATATATCAATGAAAATCTCGACAAACGAACGGCTTTTAAAAATCTATTTTCTACAAATGTTTTTCTTAGCAAACAAATAATTAATTCGGTAATATGGCAAAAACAAAAAAGATAATTTGATTATGTTTGATAATTCAGAAAAAGACGTAAGGAAAGTTAGCAGCGAATTCGAGTTTTTCCTGCTGATATTCTCTCTTACACTTGGATTGAGTCTGTTCTTGCTTGGACTATGTTCAGAATTCGATTCTGCATCGAATGATACTATTTTTAAGGGAGGAGGCCATCGGACAAAAATCAGGAGTTTGGGCCCAACTACTGGGAATGAAACTCCCCTTGTGTGGGTCTGTGTGTGAGTGGATATGGGTTTGCGCGTGAGTGTTGGTAAGAGACTTCTGTCTTCCCGATTCATCAATACTCACATCCACACCTCAAGCGCAATCCGACACCCGATTTCGATTAATAAAGCATCAATCGTACGTCTGCCTTGTGATAGTCCAATTAAATGTACTAATGCTGAATTACCACTGGTACTTGCATTAATCGTAAAGTAGTAATTAAATCAACTACTCATGACACACATGAACAATTAACATTTATTCCACAGTCGATCAAAAATATGACAACGCAACTAATATCCACTTTATAAATTAAATGTTAAGAATTCGCTCAAAGATACACTTTGCGACGTAAAAGATAAAAGATTAGCCATGAAAAATGATATTAAAGAGATCGCTGTAATGATATTGTTGACATGTTTACTTGTTCTTCTTTCACTCATTTTTTTATTTTTTCGATGGATCAAATGTATGGTGGAGAAACATGTTGATAAACTCGAAAAAGATGTAGATAATCTTGTACATGAGTTAGTTTAAATTGTAAGCAAAAAAACTAATAAAAATATCAATAAACTTCTTCTATTGTTTTCTATCTTTTTTTTTGTTTTGAATGAAAACAATCACGGCATCATCATATCATTGGAGCTACCTTCTCCATATGGAAAAAAGTTATCCCTACTTTTTACACTTATCTTCTTTTTTCCTTCTAAAAAAAAACACATCTTTCCCATATACCCGAAGTGTGACAATTTTACATATAATGAGCGTTCATTATAACCAGAACAATATTCATCCATATAAGCTATATTGTGTGAAGGAACATCAACTCTCACCATGAAAACGGTGCTACTAGTGACAAAACGATCAAAGGTACTTTGACCTTTAATCACTTCAATCACAAAAATAAACATATGACACATATGACCCATCAAAAAAAAATCAGATAAACGAAAACAAAAATCCCTCAGTAGCAATGTTTCCATATTATCTTTGTCTATGTCCGTAGCTTTTCATATGTCACGCAGCAGCATTTTCCCAACTTCAGTCACCTAATCCATACGTTAAAGCTAGTATCAAAGTACCGTATTCAAAACGAAAAATAAACCAAACTGTTCCATTGAATAGATAGTATTCACGATGAAAACAGAAACAATCGGAATATCACGTGAGTGACGATCAAATCTCCAACTTTTGTTCGATAATTCCCCTGAAAAATAGTATAATTTGATGCAGAATTCAATTCTGCAGATAATCCAAGCAAGAACAGACTCAATTCAAGTGTCGAAACGAATATCAGCAGGAAAAATTCGAATCTGCTGCTAACTTCCCTTATGTAGAAAAAGAAGAATTTTTTTTTTTCTGTGAAAAAATGTTGAAAATAAAAAACTATTAATTGAAAGGTATCAAACTCTGCTGATCGATTTAAAGAAATAATGTCATCAATTCCATTATATTCATCATTATTTAATAAATATATTAGTTTATCATCAATTGATCGTAAACATTTATTAATACTTCATAAATCTGTATTACATTCATCATTTATTGCTGATTATATTTTAACTAATTATTCAATTGAAAATGATCTTGAAATGTGGCAACATCGAATATTAATTGATGATAAAAAACTAACAAATATAAATAAACTTAATCAATATGAATTAGTATTATCTCTTTATTCTCGTGGTCTTTATCTTCATTTAAATGATATGGCAAAAGTTTTTCAATATGAACAAACAAACAATCTAAATAAAGTTGAGAAAACAAAGTTGAAAAAATTAAATGAAAAAATTGAAATTAATGAAAATATTTTAAATGATTGGAAAGAATTATTATATAAATGGATTCAAATTCATGAGAAACTTTCGAAATCAAATCAAATATCTACAAGTTTTCTTGTTCATATAACATCTTTACTTACAAAACAATAAAACTTTAATTTAATTCATTTATCTTTTTTGAAAGAGAAAAAAAAACAAAAGAACATCAATTGGATTTATTTGATTTAAATATTTAACAAATCTGAAGAATAAATGGCACTGTGATATTCTTTATGAAAGGTTTTTTTGTAAATTGGATTTGTTTTTAAATAACATATTGATGAATATATATCATAGGTAAAAGCACGACAAGATAATATTTGAAGACACCATAAACAACATGTTGACCATGTCATAGAATTATTTGACATTAAATTAATACCAATTAAATCAACATTTTTCATAAAGATTAAACTTTGACAAGAATACAAATCTAGAAATAAACTATAATTACATTTTGACTTATTAACACATTCGAGGCGATGTGGCCCACTGGTGGGCAACGCTATACAGGATTGGTAAAAATATCATTCCAGGGAGTAACACTATTATTTCAAATAGCTAACACAACTAATTTTATACCAAATGAAACTCCATTTAGCGCGCTTTAAACTAGTATAAAATTAGTTATAATAGCTATTTGAAATGATAGTGATACTCCCTTGAATAATACTTTTACCCACACTATATAGTGTGGCCTACCAATAGGCGAATCGCCTCGAATGTGTTAATATAATATATTTTAATATCTTACCCAATTTTCGAGTTGACAAATTTGATTCTAATTTAAAAGAAACGATATTTTCATGATGATTATTTCATTTTATTTATATAGAAATAATTAAATATATCTTAAAACAAATCTCAAAAACATTAACATTTTTAACTCTTATCGACATTTTTTCTTCAGAGATTTTATTAATGAATTAAACTCGTTATACAATGAAATTTTTAATTTATTCTCTAGTTGTATAATTGATTTGGACAATCTATACAATGTTTATTTGGCTTGGCTACAGTTTTATTCCGGAGACTTTCTTTGATCAACTAACAAAAAAATTTCGCTAAGTAAAATCAAGATAAAGAGATAAAAATAGTCGCATTATATAATCAACGAAAATTTTATTATGTGGAGAAATAGAAAAATACATTTAATACAGATTGATTAGACATTTAACTATTTTTAGGTTCATAATATAGATCATCCTTATTAGATGTGTCAAATACATTCATTTATTGATAACAAAGAGAAGATAATCTATTTTAATAAACATTTAAATTCAAGAGATCATTTAAATAATATTGTTATTATTAACTAATAGTAATATTCTAGGACGTGTTTTCATCTTTTTTGAATTTGTTATTGCTCTAATCTAATTTAATTTAATTTAATCCTAATCATTATTGATTTCTTCAGTCTCTTGAATGTATCTTATCCAAAAGCAAACATTCAGATACGTTGAACAATGAAAAATTAAATTGCATGGTCATGATAATCCTCTATGTGTTTGTTCGTCTTTGGTCATATTATAATTAAATCGAATAAGTTCAAAAAATATAGTTTTTAAATATTATATCATTCGTATCAGATTGTGTGGCAATTACAGAAATGTTATCATGGTACATGATCGATAATTTTATTATTCACTTATCAATATTTCTATCGCATTAAATACTTTCGTTCACATCGCATAGTAAAAAAAAAGGCCTGAACGACAAGCGCCGTTCACCATTAGACTAGATCCATAGAGATAATATCCTCTCTTGAATCGAACTGCCTGGACTAGGTATCTTACTATTTCTACTTATTGTTTGTTTCCATAATAGGAATATTTTTATCCTTCTACCTCGATTCTATTTTTCGGATAATATTTTTTCCAATTAGGAAAAATATCCTCCAATCAAGAAGAGACGGTTTATTTCGTATTATATTCTATAATATATGTTTAATTGAATGATTAATATTGATTTAAATTGATTATTGAGAATAATTCTCTTTAAAATATTCAAATAATGAATTATCATTAACAGAAATAATTAAACAGAAAATAAAGAAAATAAATTTGATTAAATATTTCTAAGAATAGATTTATTTAGAGCAAAAAAGAGTAAAATTTATTTCATATGGAGATATAAATATATTAAAGAAATAAAATTATTTTTTAGTCGAAATATTAAATAAAAACTTTTCTATATTTATCAGCTATTATAAAAACGAAAATTCTTCTATTAAATTCGTTCGAATTCGATTATTGTGTCGATTCACTCGAATGAATAATTTTATTGAAATCGATTAGAAAAATATCAATTCGTATGGTAATATTAATACTTAAGAAAATGATAATATTATCAATGCATTAATACAATACTCGTCATTCAATTATTGATTTATATTCAATTATAATTAATTATGATGAGAAGTTAGGAAAATTATCGAAATCAATAGAACTTATCAGCACATCTATTTGAGACCGAATGTCTCATGACTTTTTTAGTGACTTTTGTTGATTACCCGGCGAAAAAAAAACAATATTAATTGAAATTCATCAGAAAAAATTGCTCCGTAATAATTTTTCAATATTCGATAAATTTAATATATTTGTCTATGGTATATGGCTCGTATCTATTTTATCATCGAATATATGACTAAACAGTCTACAACATATTTTTTTGTTTAATCATTGAAATAATAATAATAAAAACTATTGAAAAAATAACAATGAATCTTATGAAACGATTTTAATCGAGATTATTTCTAATAAAATCAATTATAGATATAGACATTCATTATTATATATTAAATTTAATTTTTTTCAATATTAAAAAGAAAAGCAATTTATTTTTCTATGAAGATAAATATTATTTTTTTTATATTAAAAACAATCTTATTATATAAATCAGTAATAGACATTTATTATTATGATATAACTATTTAACATTTGTCTATTATTCGAGAAATTCTTTTTTGAAGATTTTGTTTAAATGTTTTAATCGTTTTTTTTTGTTTTTTGAAAATATTTTTTATTATTTGAAATATTTCTCGAAATTTATTTTAATATCAGACTTTTAACTGAATAGAAATCTTCTATTATTTTATTTCTCAATAAATAATTATTTTCTTTATTTTTTGATTAAAATAAAATAAAATAAAATGATAAATGTCAACATGCAATCATTTTTTTCTCTTGAAATTGGAGTAATGCTTTTTTTTTACGTCTTATTTTTCTTTGATTTTTTTATGATATGTAACAAAATTCTTCGAATATAATCTAAACATTATTGTCAAAAACATGACTATACTAAATTTCAAATAAAAACAAAGAAAAAATAAAACTTAATTAGACATTAATATTTATATACTGTATAATTCTATTGATAAATAAATAGTTATGTTATATTCTTATTAAGAAAATCGAAAAAGAAAAAAAGTTAAAAAAATATTTTTTTTTATTTACCAATTTGTATTCTGTTATCTGTCATTCTTCTATCTAAATTAAGAAATATTTAATAAATATTCTTTTTAAATAAT